>WBNH01011467.1:0-97121 GCA_013401255.1 Urocolius indicus | reverse complement strand
CTCAGCCCGGCGCTCAGCCCAGTGGCAGAGCTGCAGATCCCACCCTGGCCACAGCACCACCCAAGCCCAGCTACTGCCCTTATATCCCAAGCATGATGTCACATGGGATTGAATAGCCTGGCCACGCCCCCCAGTGGCTGGGGAGAGTTAATTTTATCCTGGCCAAACCCAGGACAGTGAGGCTGTTTTCTTACTTTTCCTCAATGGTCTTACTTGGAGTCAATTTCATTTCTTTTACCATTTCTGAGAAGGTTGAGCCCTCTTCTGCTATTAGTTTGTCCTCCCCTTTGGGAAGATTTGATTACTTCTGAAACCTGTCTAATTTATTTGATACTGGTTTTTAGAGGAATTAGGTGGATATATCCTTTAAACTTTGGAAAAAAATTCAATATTGCTTATAAATACTATAGGAGTCATCCCTAAAGTCTTTACTGAGGTTACCTATTCCACATCCCTAAGGAATGCTTAGTACCTTTATAGAATATACCAGATTTTGAAAAAGAAAATAAAATCCACTGTTTATCTTCCCCTTTTCTGTAATTAAAGTTGAAATTAGACCCTAGAGTTTAATATGTATTAAAAAAAAAAAAAAAAAAATTGGTATACCTTATAATAACAGTACTGGGAGGCACACAGTTAAATTCTTAAGAATTTTATGATGAGTGTATCTCTTCATCTCAAAGGAAGATTAGAAATTTTGCACTTTTTTCATCTGTGTGTTCATAATGTACCGCTGATTCTGTGGTATACATCTTTTAAGATAAACTTAATATTGATAAATTAACAGAGAAATAATAACGTCCAGCAATGTTGTTAGAAATTTAATATAAAATACTTGAACAGTACAGCTATAAAAATTTTATACAGTGATGTAATGGATGAATAGGAGAAAATGTTTATTCAGAAATCCTAAAACTATTCAGGCATTTATGTATAAGGATCACCACAGACTTCTGTGGAATTCTTATCAGAAAATCATAAAATCTGCTAAAAGAAAATGTTGAATTATGAGAAAAAGAATGAAAAATGCATAAACATAAAAGATTTATGTATTCCTAATGTATTCTAAATCATTTTACAAATCTTGATTTCACTTTAATAAAAGTAAAGCAAGTCAATTTATTAGTTTAAGTATATATATTTTTTTCCTTATAGGCAAGCATGAATGATTTGGAAAAAAACAGTGTTGTTTCTAACAGAAGCCCTGGGACCTACTTAGCTAGATGACTTCACTGAAAATTTTCAAATGAATGTTTAAAATCATGGATATTTTAAAATTAGAATTTAGATTATATTTTCTGACCTAACTGTACAAATAAGGTAGGATGACTGACTGTCTTGAGAAATTTAGGCAACTGGAACTTCTAAAAGGAAAAAATGATTGGTTGCTAACTGGGCTATGCCAGGCCAAGATCTGGTAAAGCCCAGCTAAATAATGGCGGCTTGGTCTGCCGAAAGAGATCAGTGAGAAAGTCTGCATAAAGATGAAAAAGTCACAGGTAGAGCTGACGGTAGGACTGGTGGAATGCGATCATTACCTGAAGGATTCATAAAAGAAAATATCAGGAGATGTATAAACCGCTAACAGACCAAAGCCAAGGAAGCTAGGTAGACAATGTGGCCCTGTCAAGAGCTGGCTGGGGATCGCTGGTGTCAGGTCAGGCCTGGCCGTCAGCATCCATAGTATTGACAATACTGAGGCAGAAAATAGGAATGTTTTTCAAAGCACAATATCATGTATTCCTAAAAGTAAATTATTAATATTACAAGTAATAATATTATTAAAATTATTAATAACATTAATTAAATAATATGATTAATAAAGAAGAATAATAAAGAAGTTACCATTTTAAGATTATTGAGACTGTTTTATTTAGAAAAAATAGTGGTTTAAGATCAAAGTTTTTGCAGTGCCTGTTACAGAAAATACTGCATCAAAATGTCAGACTTAATCCGTTGATTTTGCCAGAGAGGGCATTAATTTAAATTAGATATTTCCTTCCTTGGGTTCTTTTCAATAGTTCCACAAATGCCTTCAAAAATAACTTCCTGTGCTAAATTCTGTAGCATTTATTCACAAATAAGTGTGATTTTGTTTACAAATTTGATGTTATTTTAGAAAGGGTCTTTTTTTCTTTCATAATTTCCTTTTTGTGTGTGTGTGTGTTAATGGTATAAATCACCATGCAAAATATGCATCTCTTTTGCAAATAGCCATCTATTTACTTGGCCATATTGCTTTAAAGGACATTTATTAAGAATGAAACCAGCATGCATTTTTGAATAAACAGCTGCATTTAGTTAAAGAAAAAAAAAAAAAAAGTTGATGATGTTTGCTTTTTATGTTTTCAGGGAGAACTGTTTAAAGAAGCAAGACGTAAAATTGATTCTGAAGCAATGGTATTAGGCATCATCCAGATACTAATACATGATGATGACTGCTTTCTCTTACATATTTGCTTAAATAAATCTTTTGGTTTAGATTTATTCTGTGTAGAGTTACTAAGATTGGAAAAGCTACATAAAACTATTTTGTGATTGATATTACTCATAAGTGATTTTACTTCCTTTTTTAAATTATTAGTCTTATAGTTTTTAACTTCATTCTTTCAAATATTATCTTTTCATCTGTATCAATCGGTTCTCTTTTCTATACTCTCTTTTTTTTCTGTTGCCAGCTCTACCAGGCAAAAGGGACAGATTTATACAATCAGTGTAGCCAGCTTCTGCCTCAGCACTTTTACTCCACGTTTAGAAGACCTGGCCTTGGGGATACAAGGCCATATGAAACCATGCATTATTCATTCTTTCTTTATGTGATAGCTCCCTTTAAACTGGACTAAGTGCATTTCACATTTATTTTTGTGGACATTCCTCTTTTTATGTTCCGATAATTGCTACAGATAATGTATTCTTTTAGTAAAAATCATGCTGTAAATTTGTTTCAAATTGTTTATACAAAATTTCACTGCACTCAATCTAAATAAATGGAAATTTATTAATAAAAATCACTTGGCTTTTCTTCTTGTAGCTAAACAAGAAATTGAACAGATTTTTTTAGAGTAGAATGAAACAAAGCAGTTATTAGTAAGTGAAAGTTGCTGCTGACAAAGTGTTTAACAAATTACATTCTATTCAAGTGAAACTAGTTTAGGTCCAAGTGAAACTGGTTTTAGATAACAAATGCATTATTTTAAATGTAAATGTTTAGTTTGTGTTGATTTTGTTGGTTTGGACTTTTGTTTATTTATTTTTATTTCTCCAGGGAAAAGCTTCCATGAACGCAATTATTTTCCTTGTTCTATATTCTATGATTTGGACATGATATTCTGTGGTTTGGAATTGATGTTCTGTGTTTTGGATTTGATAGCTCTGAAAAAAATAATGCAAATTACTTTCAATTAACTAGCTTTACAAGGAATTGCTTGGTAGAAAAAAAGGGTTTTTTTTTACCTAAACAATGGTTTAAATTTCATATAAAATTTATTCTGACTTGGTAATATTACCATCCATCACAGATAGATTTAAATTCTATTTTGGTTCAAGAACAGAAGCACACCATCCAGTGACATGAAATCTATTTTTTTTCTCTTAAAGTTGGATGGGCACAGTGTCTAGGTCTTCTATAAGTGTCTTCTATAAGACACACAATGACTGGGTAGCAATTATCCCTCTATAAAACACACATATATGCATATATACGCATACATACACACATAGAATCTGCACAGAATATACTCACATCAGCCAAGTCCTCTGGTCTCCAGGGAACAGGATACTCATTCCAGCTGGTCAAAGTATGGTATAGTGTCTGGCCTTTACATGACTAAGTTTCTCCTTGGTCTCAGCCTTCAGCACAGTACTGGACATTCATGAATGTATTTCCTACCAAGAGGCTATTGTTTTCACTATATACCACTTTCTGATTTAAATGTTCAGCATTCAAGGTAAATGGAAAATTACCTTCTTGGCTATGTCACTACAAGCCAATGTCTCTTTCTTGATGTCTAAAGTAATTTAGCAGTCAATAGTCACCTTTTGACTTTCCTGCCCCCAATGTGTTATAAAGAAATAAAGTTAATAAGAGTTTCTCTCTCATTTATATATATATATATATATATGTATCTCAATCATTGGAGTATAGCTGATGAAGTCAAGAGCTTTTGGAAGCCTGTTTCCTAAGTTTGTGTTTCTTAGTGCATACTAGAATCATTTGATGAGTTAGACCTGGGCATATGTAGTGAAAATCTTGTTTACCTGAGCTTACTTTTAGATAAACTCCATCATATGACATTTTTTTTATACAAATAAACACCAAAAAATGTTGTATAATATTTATGACCTATTTATTGTATGGCAACAAATGTATTCAATTTCATAATATCATCTAGTTTAATTTAATGTAATTTTATAGATTTGGTAAATAATAAGTATCTGCAAGCCTGTAGCTAGCATTTGACAAAGAATGGAATTCACTTCACCTGAATAGATCATGTAGGATGCAACTTACTCAAGTTCCAGTGTACGGAATTGTACATAAACAGCCAGCAGGGATACTTACTTTTACCCTAAGGTAAAAAATTACAGTCCTTTTTTTCCAATTTTTATGTGATTAGGAAGCTGTTTTCCATTTAATCTTCAAAGCAGCCTCATAAATGAGGTCAAGTTTTATGTTTCATTTCAGAACATCATTATTTAAAAATGAAAGTTTTAAATATTTCTTTTCAATTCAGGAACAAATTTATGCAGTATTTTTATTTCCATTGTGCTAGGTTCCAACTTTTCTGCCACTTATTTTTGTATCCAATATTCTCATATTAATTTATTGCCATTATACCCTGCCTTATATGATTTTCTTTTTTTTCCTTTTTTACTTTTTTTTTCCATGACTTTGCTAATGTTGAAAATGAAAGCACAAATGCACCCATTAAGTGAAGCAAGACTATATTCCCCAAGACTAATATCTTAATATTCATAGAATCATAGAATGGTAGGGTTGGAAGGAACATTTAGAGATCATCTAGTCCAACACCCCAGCAGAAGCAGGTCAACCTAGATCAGGTCACATAAGAACATGTCCAGGTGGGTCTTGAAGACTTCCAAGGAAAGAGATTCCACAACCCTTCTGGATAGCTTGTGCCAGTGCTCTGTCACCCTCACAGTGAAATAGATTTTCCTTATGTTTAAATGGAACTTTTTGTACTCCAGCTTCATCCCATTACCCCTTGTCCTGTTGCTAGATACAATGAAATAAAGGCATGCCCCAACCTCCTGACATCTACCTAGATATTTGTAAATATTAATGAGATCCTCTCTCAGTCTCCTCTTTTCTAGACTAAACAGTCCCAGTTCCCACAGCCTTTCCTCGTATTCATAGTGCATTTAATTTTTCCATTTTTTTATGCTACTTAATATCAGCAATATTCACAAAGATTTCAACATGCAAGATAGTAATGAATATTAAGATTCATGTTAGTTAATATATGTTAACACTGCAGAAGACATATATTGTCATCGGGATCCATTGCTTAAAGCTATTGTTTATTAGAATGCAGAACAGTGTTTCACCATGGTGCTGAGGTCACAAAACAGTAACTTATTTTAAATCTTCACACTTGATTAAGAAAGCAGCCAAAACGAAAATTAAAGGATTGGAACACCTTGGAAAACCTCACCCAGCCTGGACACAGACAGGACTGGCAGATTGAGAGCTCTTTTTCAGTTTCATGAGTGGTGGTATCTGGCCACTCTTGGTGGAAAAATTTTTCATGTTTATTCCAATAATAAACAAGACTCTGGCATTCTAATCAGTTATGTGACCCTGACAATGGTTGACGTCCAACTTCTTCAAGGGAAAGTGTCATTCAACTACATGAGGTAGAGGTACAACAGGTTTGTGGTGCACTTTAACTGTGAGAGACTGTTTAGTCTGGAGAAGAGAATGTTTGGGGATGATTTTACCTATGTGTAAAGATGACTCACGAGAAGGAATGAAGATGGGGAAGACAGACTATACTCAATAGTGTCTACTGACAGAGCAAAAGGCAGTAGAAACAAGCTGACATACAAGAATTTCCATTAAAACATACACAAAAAAATTATAAAAGAATGCTAAAATCCTACAAGAAGTTGCTGGAAAAGCTGGGGAGTGTTTGTTGCTGGAGATGGAAACAGAATAGGTTAGGTTGGGAGGGATGCCTTGAGATCATCAAGTTCAACTCTCTCACTCCAAGTATGTTCAATTACCATAGATTATCCTGGTCTGTATCCAGTTGCATTTTGACTATTACCCATTGCCATGCAATCACCATGACTTTTCCAAGATAACTGAAAGTAGTCTCACTGTAACGTTAGGCAGCTACCTCAGGACAATTCATCATACCCTATGGACTAAGGTGTGTCAAGTTTTTCAAAGTGCTCCCTTATCTTGTTATTGGCCAGAGGATAAGTTTCCCTTGTTCCATATCTTTCCTCTGATCTCTAAGGCTTTGGATTACTGAACACTGTTTTCAATAGTAAAGACTGATGCAAAGAAAGAATTGAGTATTTTAACTTTCTCTATATAATTTTTCATCAGATGCCCTGCTCCATTCAATACCAGATCCATATTATCCATAGTTTTTTGCTCTTTATGTACTTGGAGAATATGTACTTGCTACCTTTCAAGTCCGTTTCCAGATTCAGATGCAAGTCAAATTTGATTTTCCTTTATCTCTCACAGTCTTTCCTGAAATTGCAGGCCATGTTCCGGCATTTTACCCTGTTCCCTTCTCTAACTATCCCAAAATCCACCATCTCTTGGTTGGTCATTGCAGCCAAAGCCTCTGTCTCTTACATCCATGACAAGTTCCTCTTTCTTTATAAACACCATATCCAACAAAGCGCCTTTCCTTGTTGGTTCCTCAAATACTTGTATTTAGTAATTTGAAATGCATTGGTTTAGATTTCATTTTAGGGGTTTTTTTGAGGCTTTTTTTTCATATTCTTTTAAAAGATTTCTGAGGACTGGATATAGTTTATGTGTTTGTTTTAGACACTCACCCTTGAAATACAAAGAAATAAGGAGCAAACCCATTTATGAACGTGTCTATTTGTTCACAAGAAAAGAAATTAAAAACAGACAAAAGTCAGGAATCAAGAAAGTCAGAGCCACAAGCACTGTATTGAAATGTGAAGTCTACTTTTTACTATGGCAGCCAAACACATGCTTTTGGTTTCTTAGGGCATGGTAGAACACTGTAGGATGTTAAGCCTCCTCATTTTCCAGATGGTGTAGTTGATGTTTTTCATGCAGTGATTCAATTCTGCTAGGTAGGACACAACTCTGAAATCCATTCATGTTTTCACTGAGACTTTTATGTATTTCCATTGCTTTTGGGTTTTGTAAAGCACACCACAAAACAGATAATATCAGAAATATGTGAGGGGAAAAAAAATGCTCTTTATAAAGAATACTTGGACTATCAGTTACTAGATTCAATGGATGTATAGTAATCCATTCTAGCAGTTCATTTTTTTTTTAATGTCTTCAAGGTCTTGTTTAACATTTTCTCTATCATATCTACAACATTTGGCCCAAGTAGAACAGTGGTCAATCTGTATCATTGCCTTGTTTTTAAAAGTGGGCAGTAATAGATGCTGTATGAACAAAATAAATATATACATGTAGTGTCTTGGAATACTCTTTTGATCACTAAGCTTCTGAAGGTCAGGAACTTCCCAAATCACGTGTTCATATTTCATAGTATGATATGATCTTGAAGTTTTCTGAGGAAGTTTCATTTTTTATTTATACAATCACGTAAAAATCATTCATATTCTCGGTTTTAAAATTTAAAAATAAATATATTAATATTAAAAAAACTTTTTTACTTTCTTCTTAATTAAAAAAAAAAGAATATTCCATTATTAAAAAAACCTACCAACAACCAAACAAGCCTGGAAATGTTCTAAGTATCCATGCTTTCTTCCATTTCTGAGAGAGATGGAGTATACTTCAAGTGTCTTTGACAGGTATTCATTAATGTCTGCTTAAATATAGAAGCAATAGACATTCAAAGTAAAGAACACTAGAAAATTCTTATGTTTAGAAAATTTTCTAAATGTTTAATTTCCAGCTCCCTGATAATGACACACATTATTTCTTGTCCTAGCCATTCCTGAATAAAAATAAAGAATCACAGTAAGAAGAAGTGTTAAGGCTTTCTTTAATTATCCCTATAAAAAACCACACTTTTAATAATTTCTTATATCCTGTCACTTCTATATTTGGTAAGTCTATTTTTGTAGACAGTCATATATTCTGTATCTTATTTCAAAAATAAAACTAAAATTCCAATGTAAAGTTTTATTCTAACATATAATATTCATTTACATATACATATTAATGAGATTTTAGTTTTGTGTAACAGGATCACACTGTTGACTTGATTCAGTTTATCACTCATCACATTCTTTGAGCTTTCATCCTATCATTTATTTCCCGTTTTCCAATTATGCCTTTGACTTTTCTTGCTTAAATATACTACTTTGTCCTTGTCTTTACTGAATTTCATCTTATTGATTTTAAGTCATTCATAGCATTTATCAAGAGTATTTAAATTCTATTTTTGTCCTCAGAAATTCCAATCATTTCCAGCTCTGAGTCACCAATAGATTTTATATGCACTTTATAATTGTATTCCCTGAATAATTTATTCAATGATTTAATTGAGCCTGTTAGATAGATATACTGGACTCCATCTGAAACGTCATGATAGTTTTCTTGTGAGACTGTTAACTGATCTTTACAGTGTGAGCTGTACAGTCATCTTATTGCTGTGTCAATTAGACCTCATTTTCTAAGTTTATTTATGAGGATGCCAGGAAAAACAAAACCAACCAACAAACCAAATCAAGTATGTAACCTTTCTCTTTTTCCTCTGAACCACTAAATAAACTGTGTTGAAGGAAAAATCTTAAATTGTTTGGCTTGATTTGTGTTTGACAAATCTATCTACCCAGGAGTATCTGAGTATTACTGTAGCACCAAACCAATCCCATCTTGTCTCAGGATCTTACAGTGAAAACAGCCATGCAAGCAGAAAACAGATGGACAATCCCTCTTCATGACATTTATTAGTTAAATATAGTCCAGGAGATAACAAAAGCACTCAGACAGACAAGGGAATATTCAGAAAGAATAAGGCTGTAAGAGGACTCATGTGTGCACAATAGTATCCTGAACATCATCATACTTTTCTTCTGATTATAAATTTATCTTCATTTTATATACATACTCTTAAATTTATTCAAAATTATTTGCATATATATCTTTAATCTTTTTTTCTTTCTTTAAGCATATTCCTTGATCTTTGTAGTCAAAAAAGCTGCTGTCAAAACAATTTCTCTTATCTGTCATTCTGCCTACTTCCCTCTCCATACCATTTGAAATGTTTCAGTAGTTTTCTATTACGTTCCAAGTCAAATTCATAGTGGTTACTTGATTAACTTACGTCGTATTTCTTAACACCTTGTCTTTACTTCCCACAATTCTATTCAAAGGATAGCACCCTTTATTGCAACTCTATGTTTCTATCAAAAATATCTCTTGACATGATCTAGGTTTCTAAATAGATCTTGAGAAAAGCCCAAAAGTTAAGAATTATCAAAAGTGTCTAAAATTTCTATGTACTTAGTGGAAAAGTGCTGTAACTCATCTATACCTCCAAAGGATGTAATTTAGATCTCTACTTTCTGTCTGTGTGGGAACCTATGTTTCTCTGAACTCATGTTTATTAAGATGGGAAGACTTTTGGATCACTGAATCTGTTTTCTGGTAGTCTAATTTAAACAGGTTTTGTAGTTTAAACCTGGTAGGCAGCTAAGCCTCCATAAAGCAGCTCATTTACTCCCTCTCTTGTGGGATGGCAGAGAGAAATGAAAAGGTAAAAGTGAGAAATCTCATGGTATGAGAAAAAGATGGTTTAATAGGTAAAGCAAAAGCTGTATGAACAAGCATAACAACATAAGGAATCAATTCACTTCTTCTCACGGGCAGGCAGGTGTTCAGCCATATCCAGGAAAGCAGGGCTCCACATGTAATGGTTGCTTAGGAAGACAACAAAATGTAACTCCGAACAGTCCCCCTTCCTCCTTCTTCCCCCAACTTTTAACACCAAACATGACATCATATGATATGGGATATTCCTTTAGTCAGTTGGAGTGAGCTATCCCAGCTGTGTCACCCCTCAGCTTCTTGTGCACTCTCAGCCTATGCACGGGTGAAGTGGTATGAGAAGCAGAAAAAGCTTTGATTCTGTGTAAGTACTGCTCTGGAGAGTTAGTTGGAGATATCCTGAAGATAGGCAAAGATTGATATAACCCAGAAGAACCATTGATAAAGAGATGTCTGAACTCTTTAACTCACGTCTTGGACCTCCGTTAATGAGAAGAACAAAAGTAGTATTTTATGCAGTAAAAATATGAATACTTAGAATATGAATATGGAAAAAGTGTCTACTAATATAGTGAACTTGACTTTTTTTTTTTTTAAATAGAGTGTTTTATGTATAACTGTTGAAGTTTCAGTGGGGATAGAGTCAATTCTCTCTCTAATCTCTACTACAGGGCTATATTTTGGATTTGTGCTCCCAAGAATATTAATAATAGAAAAATGTGTTGGTTATTGCTGAGCACTACTTGCATAGCTCAAGGCCTTTTCTACTTCTCACCCTGCCAGTAAGTAGGCTAGGGGTGCACAATAATATGGGAGAGTGACCAGGACAGCTAAACCCAACTAGCCAAAGGGACATTCCACACCACAGAACATCATGCTCAGTATATAAACTGGGGGTAGTTGGTATGGAAGAGCAAGTCACTACTCAGGCATCTGTCAGCAGGTGGTGAGCAAGTGCACTGTGCACCACTTGGTTTTTCTCTTTTTTTCTTCCAGTTCTTTTTTTCTCAGTCACACTCATATTTCTTTTCATTACTTTTACTTCGTTGTTGTTACTACTGTTCTATTTTATTTTTATTTTAGTTAGTAGACTGTTCTTACGTCAGCTTGTGAGTTTTACTTTTTTTCCCCCAATTCTCCTCTCTATCCCTGGCTGCGTGGTGCTCAGTTGCTGCTAGGGCTTAAACTACAACACTAACAAACCTGGAAAAATAAAGGTCAAATTCATAAGAGCTTGAGATTATTTCTTTTGATAAAAGGATCTCTGAAGATCATTTATGTTACTTTTTCTTGAACGCTGCTATCTGTTCTGCCTAGTTCCCTTGGCATCCCTTGAAGCAAACATATCATGAAAAACTGTTTCAGTGTGAGTACTGCTGCTTCTGAATACCTCCACATATTCCCCTAAAAGAAGTTAAAGTATTATTTGGCAATACAAAATGTTTCTCTTCTCTTATAAAACTTCTAAAATAAATATTGTGTTTATATACCTGTAAGTATTCTTAACAGGTTAAGGAAATGTGTTACTGTTTGTTTACACCTGAGAGCCCACCCATGGTATATTCAGTAATGGATATGAGTGTATAACTCTCTGCGAGTTTTTGGTTTTGTTTTTTTTTGTTGGACTTTGGTACTTTAAGAAGAGAAAAAAATAGACATAAAAGGCAAGTAAATAAAAATAAATTGCCTTTGTTTTTCTGCTTTTACATACAATTAGTTTTCTGGATAAGAGTGTGATCTATAATTTTATGAAGAGATAGCTTAAAGTTATACATAAAACCTTTTTGTAATGTTAACATTACAAAATACATAATACTTCTTTGTGCAGTTAGTAACATATATAGGATTTAATGTCAGAGAAAGATGATATTTCATAACGCTATGTCATAGGAGTAAATGGAAGATTATACCCTTCAAACAGAGGGGTTTTTGTTTCAGAGGATTCCTTAGGTTCTGCATTTCCTTTCTGTATTTCAGGTTTTAGTAAGCTAAAGTCCAACCTTCTGCTCAAAGCACTTCTGCTATGAGATCAGACTAGGTTGTTCAGAACTTTGTTCAATTGTATCTTTAAAATGTCCCAAGTTCATTTATATTGTCCAATCAAGTGGGTAATTTTCAAAAAATCTTGTCATACCCTCATATACAAAAGTTTCTGTGACTATAATTTATTTTCTACCTCTATGTATTGCTCTGACTTCCTTTTAGTACAATTTTTCTACCAAGTTATGAACACTGATTGGAAATTGAATTGGTATTTAAAACGACACAGACACAAGACTCCTAAACGTTTTTAAGACCTACCAAAACAAAGTGCAGGAAATATCATCTCTTCTCTAGACTTCAAAGTCCATCAAGTTGACCTCTATGTATTTCTAATCTTAGTGTATGATAAATGTCATTGAATTTGCTGCTGCGTTGTGGCTGTGGGGTTTCATAATATATTTGTTGTGATGGACTAAAACATTCAGAATGTATTCACCTTGCCTAGGTAAAGATACCAAAAGCATTTATTATTTATTTAAATAGTTTAGAATTTGCAATATTAAAGAAGGTAGCATAGATTTTTTTTTTTTCATGTAATTAAAATGATATTTAATAGACACTCCAGGCTGTAAGGTCCCTAACTCAGTAAGAATCTTCAGCACGCCTATTCTCCTTTTTAGGTGTGAAAGCACTTAAATATCCAAATTAGGTACTTTTGTGGCCCCTAGGATTACAGTATCTAAAAATGTCACAAACTAGATTGACCTTTCTCTTAGCATATAGGGATACTATTTTATGAATCGCCTGCTTCAGAACAGTCCAAGTACACTTAACTTGGACAGGAGATTGTTAAAACATGTAGTGTGATTAAGACTGTTTACACTGAAGAGTAGTGCAGTGTGATAGGAGTGCATTGGTAGAGTATGAGCCTTTCAAAGGATTTTATTTAAGACTATCTTGATTCAAATAAAAGCATGGCTGGAGAACATTCAGTTTAGTCCTAGTTTATTTTCAGCTGAAAGAAATGCAGTTTATAAGCTTCAAGATCAGTCTGCAATGCAAATCAATCCACTGCAACATAGGAACTGAGAAATATGAGAGATTTGTTTCAGAAAAAAATGTTCAGATCCACATTGAAAGAAACTGATGTAAAAGTCCGTATATAAATCCTCCCTGTTGGAGGAAGACAATGTGTTGCCTCACTCTTTGAACAAGATGCTTAGAGGTGTTGCATAGAATATAATAGGTGAATCTCCTCAGAATCTAGTCCTTTTCTTAGTTTGGGCATTTTGGTGATGGTGTTACCGTTCATTCTTTTAGCAACTTTCCAATAAAACTATTTAGATGTATAATATTTATTTTCAGACTACTTTTTCACAAACTGAGAGTTGCAGTTTCATCATCCTTTTCAGATTGGACAGTTTCACAAGAGGACCTTCTTTCTAGATTCACTCCCCATCATTTGCCTTTAAATTTTAATATTACATACGTAATGTGTCAAAGGAGCTGCAGAAGAAAAATCATAGGATCTCTAACACTAACTTAGATGTTGTGATTTTCTAGGAAGACAAAGATTCTGAAGTTTGGTCCCTGCTTCTTTCATCTAACTGTTGTGCATTTGGGTATACTACTTATAGAGCTTGCTTAGCAAAACTTGTTTAGCATTAGTAGCTGAATTTGCTGAAGTGTCATGCCACAAGTTGTGAATTTTCAGCAAATATGCTGAACTTTTTAAGCCAGATGATAACAAAGCTGCAATAACCAGCAAAAGTTGCGACCTTAGATATAAGAAACAACCACCTAGAAATAATTGAAGGATGCAACAAAGAACAGGAAGGCCCCAGACCTTAACATTGTTTGAACTACTTCATGGAGTGGTGGGGAACTTGGATTGTATAGCTGTCTAGGCATTTCTTTGTTCAGAGTCCCTCTTTGGAGGCACACAACATGATCTGTAGTGCTATTAAGGAATAAAATGTACTTATATAGAAGATTCAATTTTTGTCTTATTCATTCAGCAGAAACACAGTCAAACTCTGTTATGGTGGCTGAAGTGTGTAATTTCCATAACGTATCGTTGCTCTAGTGTAACACAAAATACCTCTGTGTCAGAACTGAAGTTTCATCCTCTCTTTTCTTCTTTCCAATATTATCTGAGTTTCTTAGGATTCTAGTTTCTTGCTTCTTTTTCCTTTGTTGTTTGTTTTTTCCCCCTAGCTACATGTTTAATATAACTCACATTAAAGGAATGTATGCTTTTAAAACTAAGTATGAGAATTAAAATAAAATAATTTTTAGAATACGATGATGATAGGAAATTTAGGAAGTATCAGGACGTGGGACTTCATTAAACACAGGAATTCCATGTTTCTGTGCTAAAGTCTGTATCCTGAGACAATTAAATCAATGATTCTGAACATTTTTATGCACAAAAGTTTCATTCTTGTCAGTAAGGAGCAAAGGATCAAATCTTTGGAAAAAAAAAAAATCCCTATTAAATAATTTAAAAAATCTAGTAAAGAACATATGCATGTCCACATCATACCATGCTTTACAAAGTTTGTGCAAGTATTTTTCATACGTTTCTATGGGTCTTCTTGTTCTGAATAGATAAGTCATTTAAGTTACTATAGTTGCAGTGATATAGAGTTGGTTTTATAGATTCTTGGAGTTTAATGTGAAAAGAACAGTCAGAACATGCAGATGAGCCTTTTATGTAGCAACTTCAGTTATGACTACATGTAAAGTTAGTGAAAAAAGTACCTTAATAATTCTTTCAGATGCTAAAGAGAATGATGATAAAGTTCAAATATTGTCTAATTATTTGACAAGGTAAGGAAAACTTTGAATAGTTATCATGGAGTAGCATACCTTATAATTAGCATGTAGATCCTCAGTGTTACTGAGATTTTCTTTGCTTGCATTATATCAATTTTTATATTTCTTTAATAATACTAATCATATTTTAGGGCTATATTGATATTTTTATATGCTATCACTAGAATGATTAGCAGAAAATATAGGAAAACATTATTGATTAGGTTTGCAAAATCCAGAAACGCATATTGTTTGCCGTTATTTTGTAATAACTTTCATAAGAAAGTTGCAATCATCTATTAAGTTTGAATTGTGGAATATCTTTCTCTGAAGGTCTTCAAAACCATCCTGGATGCATTCCTGTGCAACCTGTTCAAGGTGGACCTGCTTTGGCATGGGGGTTGGACTAGATGATCTCTAAAGGTCCCTTCCAAGCCCTGCCATTCTGTGATTCTATGACTCAATGAACTACAATAGTTCTTACAAATTTATTGATTTTTTTGTCTCTTAAGGTAAAAAATGTCAGACCAGCAACTGAATAACAGGAACATATATTGGAAACCACATTTTGGGATGCATGAAACACAGTATAACCAAGCAGTCAAGAACAATGATTATCCTGCTGTATTCTGCATCAGTCGGCTTCACTTTGAGTACTGTGTGCAGTTCTAAGCCTTACAATGAAAGAAGGATATGAAGGTCTTTGAATGTGCCCAGAGGAGTACAATAAAGCTGGTGAAAGGCCTGGAAGGCATGCTCTGCGAGGCATGACTGAGGACAGTAGAGCTGTCTAGTTGAAGAGGAGAATGAGGTGTGACCTTGTTGTTCTCTACAGCTTCCTGAGGAAGGGAATTGGAGAAGGAGGTGCTGATCTTACCTCCCTGTTACCCAGTGACAGAACACATGGGAAAAGTTCAAAGCTACACCAGAGGAGGTTCAGACTGGACATTAGGAAGCTTTTATTTACTAAGAGGGAGGTCAAACACTGGGAAAGTCTAGCTAGAGAGGTGGTTGATGCCCCAAGTCTGTCAATATTTAAAAGGCATTTGGCCAATGCTTTCAACAACATGCTCTAACTTTCGGTCAGTTCTCAATTGGTCAGGCAGTTGAATTACATAATTATTGTAGGTATCTTCTGACTGAAATTATTCCATTCCATTCCATTCCATTCCATTCCATTCCATTCCATTCCATTCCATTCCATTCCATTCCATTCTATATTTCATCATATTGATTTCAGATCATTTCTCCATATTGCTAAGGTAATTTTGAATTCTAAAGCTACATTTCAGAATGCTTGCACTGCGGAATCAGCCAGTCCTCCCAGTTTGGTGCCATCAGGGAACTTGCTGAGGGTACCCTCAGTCCCCTCATGCAGGTCATTGAACAAGACTGAATCCAGAACTGATCCCTGTTTGATTCCACTGGCCACAGGCCTCCAACTCTGTGCCATTGATCCCCACCCTCTGGGTTCTGTCATTCAGCCAATTCTTGATCTACCTCACTGTCCACTCATCCAAGCCACATTGCTTGATCTTTCTGATGAGCATGTAATGAGAGAAAGTGTCAAAAGCCTTGATGAAGTCAAGATAGATAACATTCACTGCTCTGCCCTCATCTAAGCAGCCAGTTATGCCCTCGTAGAAGGTTATCAGGTTTGTCACACAGGATTTCCCCTTGGTGATTCCAAGTTGATTCCTCCTAATAACCATCTTTTCCTTCATATATTTAGTGACTACATTCAGGATGAGTTGTACTATCATCTTTCCAGGAATGGAGGTGAGGCTGACTGGCCTAATCTTTAAATGTTTTCTTTCTTTTCACAAATGCAGTCCCCCATTACCACAAGTTGTGCAGCTGAGTTTCCAACATTTGGGGAAATCACAGGGGTCACAAATCCAGAGTGCAAGGGATGACTCTCACCCTGGAAAAGCCATTTGACTGACCATGATGTCTCCACTGTCAGATAAGTATCAGAACATAAGAGTCCATTCAGTGATGTTTCTTGTATTGACTATATTTTTTATACTTAAAAGTTAATAAGATATCTTTAGATTTGTTTTATCTTCTTCTTATTTATATTTTTGTGTTGGTTTTATATTCCTCATGAGTTGTAGCCAAATTGTACTTCATCTTTGAACCTTTATACTTTATTCCTATGTGCCCGATTGGTATTTTATTTTGCTATAAATTTATATTTTGTCTCTATTTTTTTTAATATTTCAGTTTGTGGTATATAAAAATATAAAAAGTTTCTTATGTCACTTCCCAACTCTTTTTTAACTATGGGGAAATCTACATTGTTCTCATTTGAGTAATTCTTAGCTCTCATTTGGGTGTAAGCCAAGAAACAAGTTATTATTGACTAAGTTTCCAAGAAAAATAACTGTTACCTCTGACCTCTGACCTCTGACTGTGGGGTCCGTATGGTCACCTCCATCTTGTACCACTCTTACATCTACTCCCAAATGCTTCTAATTCCCATCCTTAAATAGTGATGGCAGAGGCTCCAGGTTGGCCCAGCTGGGCTGGAGGTGAGTCTGAACCCAAGAGACGGGAGAAAGTCCGAGAACTCTTTATTGAATCTGCACTGCAGCCCCTTCCCCTTGTTACCAAGTAAAAGTGGCTCCTTGCAAAACTCATGACATAGAGCCACATCTGGACTACTATGTCCAGTTCTGGGCTCCCAAGTTCAAGAGAGACAGAGAACTTCTGGAGAGAGTACAGTGGATGGCTACCAAGACGATTAGAAAACTGAAACGTCTCTCCTATGAGAGAAAGCTGTGAGACTTGAGACTTTTTAGCCTTGAAAAGCAATGACTGAGAAAAAAAATCATTACTGATAAACACCTAAAGGTAACGGGCATAAGTTGAAACCCATGAAATTCTCTTTGAACATGAGAAGAAACTTCTTTATCATAAGGGTGATGAAGCACCGAAAGAGGCAGCTCACAGAGGTTGTAGTCTCCTTCTCTAGTAGTTTTAAGTTTGGCCGGATCTAAACTTAGTCTCAGACTTGGTCAATGGTTTATGTCTAGAGGATTATACATGATCGTTCAATCCTTTATATTACTTAGCTAAGATGTCAAACTTTCAGCATGCTTATTCCCAACTAATTTACCAAGTATCTGACATGATAAAGATTCTCTCAACCTCAAGGACTGACTATGAGAGGTGTCCCTGCTCTAGGGGAGATCCTGGCATGCAGCTCACTGATGTGCAGAAGACCTCAATGGGCCCTGGTCTGTCCATTGTTTATGGAGTAAGATGATCAGCTCATAATCATATTTGCATACCAGCTGTATTTTTGAAGGCCTGTGCTTAACTTGGCCCTCAAATGCTGAGTGAGATTTATAGCCCTTATAGCCTGTGTTGTTATCTGTCTCTCCAGCTTTAAGCAGATGCTATTATGACAACCACTAGTGGCTATAACTTTAAGCAGAGAATGGCAGGGTGGGATGGAGATGGGGTTGCAGGCAGAACACTGCCACAGCCTGGAAGAAGCATGATTTCCATAAAAATGTCAACAGTGGGTGCATTTGGGCTCATTTACAAGGCATAGCACATATTTGCCTGAAAAAATACAAATGTGTGACTTGAAGAAGTTATTAAACATAGTTTTCCTGACTATTTTTTGTGTAATGAGATTAGCACCAAAAAATAGTCTTCTGCTGAAAAATGAGGTAAGTCTAAACCATTAACACAAGAATGGTTTTCATGCCGCTTAACAGTCATCTTTTTTAGAAGCCTATCTTCCTCCAGTAGCATAAGATGATAACTTAAGTAAACTTCTTAACAATGAATCCACGCTGTGAAAAAAATGTACTCTAGTGTTATAAATTATACTAATTTAAGTTTCTAAATATATTATTTAATGTAAATTAAACTTTTTAACAGTGGAAGATGCTGGAAATAAAACTGTTTCCCCTGATATAAGCATTAGGCTGAAGTATTTGTGTATTTTATTTTTTATTTTAGATTTATTCACAGCTGAGTAACTTAAGTATGCAAATGAAAGCTGATGCTGAAACACTTCCATAACTTCAGCTAGGTTTGTGGAAAAAGAATAATGCAATTGTCATACTATTTTGGTATAATCCCACTTGGTAACAAAGCACCACACAGCTGCTTGCTCATACACACAGACATACCGTCTGTGGGATGGCAGAGGCCTCAGCAAGACTAGAGAAAAGATCACTAAAGGCCTTGTGGATCAAGAGAAGTTCAGGGAGGGCTTGCTTGCCAATTATGGTTCCAGGCAAAACACAGTTGACTACTTGACTTAAGGAAGAAAACAAGAACAATTTAATCTACTACCAACTAGAAACAGAACAGATAAAAGTGAAAACAGAGCAGGATGATGATAGAAATACAGGCAGAACTTGAAGATCTCCTTCCTCCACCCCTTCCTTCCTCCCGGGCTCGGCTCACTGCTCCCAATATTTCTACCTCCTCCCTTCTCAGCAAAAGAGGGGGGCAGAGAATGGGGGATGTGGTCAATCCCTCACAGATGGTCTCTGTTTATTCTTTCTCATAGGAGAAGGACTCCTCACATACTTCTCTGCTCCAATGCAGATCCCTCTGACAGGATATATTTCCTAATGAACCTCTCTGGTGTGAGTCCTTTCCAAGGGTTGCAGCTTCTTCTCACAAACTCTTCTTGATGCATCCCAGGATGACATTGGCCTTCTTGGGCATGAGGGTACATTGCTTGCTCATGGTTAGTTTATTATCAAGCATGACTGTCAGGTCTCTCTCTGCAGAGCTGCTCTCCAGCAGTTTGACTCCCAGCCTGTCCTAGTGCATGAGGTTGTTCCTTCTCAGATGCAGGACTCTGCACTTGTCCTTGTTGAACCTCATGAGGTTTGTCTCTGCCCAGCTCTCAAGCCAGTTGAGATCCCACTGAATGGCAGCACAGCCTTCTGAGGAATCAGCCAGTACTCCCAGTTTGGTGTTATCAGTTAACTTGCTGAGAGTACACTCTGTCCTCTCATCCAGGTCATTGATGAAGAGTTGATGATTTTAGTGTTCTACTTTTAAAATATTGATATTTTGATAAGAAATTCTTCTGAAACTCACTTCTGAGCATCTGTATAACTGCGGAATACATAGGGATCCACAAATTATATAGTCATTATCTAACACCCGTGAAGCTGCCTACAAGCAACTAACTCTATATGAAGACATGAATATGTCACAACTATAATGTCTAATCATAATAATGTATGATAGTTATATAAGTATCTGAAAATAGCCGTTTCTATAATTTATACAAATTCAATTTTACACTGTGCTGTGCATGTAAATATATGCATTGCATATAAACAAACTGTATAATATGTGATAAGTATGTATTATATAAATCAAATTGTATAAATATCTCTAAAATATTCCATGAGAAGTTTTAGCAATCTCAAATTTATGTGCTTCTCTTGCATCTCATAGTGAGTCCATGCATCATGGTAGCTGGGTCTCTCTGATAACAATATTATCACAGGAACTTGTAACTCTGTCATATAAAGGAGTAACCCTTGGGGTGAGTAGATTGTGAGTACAAGTGACAGTGACAGCCAGCTGTTGTGTTCTGTGTGACAAAGAAGAAGTTCATCAGGAACTGAGTATCCTCTGCTGCATCCTTGCCCTCATGGCACCCAGTGTGATTCCAGGAGAGCTGTCAGCAGTGGGAGAGCAAGATCTAAGAGACTTCAGAAGCACCCAAGAGATACCTCAGGGACACCAAGCTCACAATTGGAACTACTTCACTGATGCCCTTGATCGTTCTTCTGAATGCTGTTATCTCCCCTGTGGGACAAGGGGATTGAAATTCTTAAAAATTACATATATCTGTGACTTAAAATGTTCTGGTATCAAAGTACATTTAGTCTTCCCATTGTCAATTTCATCTCAAACCACAGTGGTCTTATACTCCTTGAAGCAATTATGCCCTGTAGTTTGGATGGGGTACCAGAGAATTTCTTTAGTTGATTCAACTCGACAGGTTTCACATCAATGACAATGGTAGAATCCTTTAACCATCTGAGGGAGTAGCTAATTCAAGGCACTGGGTTTGCACTAATTGGGTTACCAGGGTTTCTCAGCTGTCACTGTTGCCTTGAATCTCTCTGGTCTTTGTGTTTAGTCTGATTAGTCTTAATCAGAAAACTAACAGAAATAAATCCTTCTCAGGAAAAAACAATGTAAACATAAAAAATATTTGACTTTAAATGTTTTAAGTTTATTATTAGTTACTAGGGTACATGGATTGCTACTCAGGATTCTGTCAGAATCACAGAAGTTTTCTTTATCAGCATTTAAAACTGAATATTGGTAAACATTCAACTTCAACTTTTTCAAAAACTGTGCCTATCGTGCTTAGTTCAGTGGATGGCTCCTCCCCACTCCCACTTACGGTTAAATATGCTGGTCCCTGATTTTTTTGTGGAAAGATCCAAATCATAATCAACCCAATCCCACACCTATGGATTTTAATACATCTAATGCATAATACTACACTCCAAGCAGGAATTTCCTTATATAGACATACAGTATGTTCCAGCATCTTCTTTCTTTTATGGAATAACACAGATTTTTTTTATTTGTTTGGATTACTTTTACATGATTGCCAACACAAGTCTTCCTTGATAATTTTTATAGTTACAGAATGTGCTAATCTTTTCTCATTATGCTAATTTCCAGTATGAAATGCATCTTATGAAGAGCAATTGTTTCTTGTCTGTTGTGAATGCCAATTTGTGATTGAAGGCACAACAACTTATCCTGGGTTAGACTGGGATAAGGTTAATTTTTACAAGAAGCTGACAGGCCAGGTCGGTTGGCCCAAGCTGGCCAGCAGGATGTTAGTTACCATACTGATGCCATGCTTAGTATATAACAAAGAGAACCGGCTGAGGTAGGAGCATGAAGGGAATTGCAGGTATTCAGTCAGGACTGAGTGTCAGTTCCAAGTGGTGAACAATTATATCATGCATTTATTTCATACATCACTCACTTTGAGTATTCTTTCATTAGTATTCTTGTTATGATTTTTTTATTCTCCTCTTGTGTTGTCCTATTATATTTTTCAATGCAGAAGGTTTTGTCTTTTTTATCAGATTCTCCTCCCTGTCCTGCTGGATGTGGGGATGAGTGAGTGGCCACGTGTTTCTTTGTTACCAGCTTAAACTACAGCATACCAGAGATCATTTTACATAGAGGCATCTCTACAGTGTCTCAGGGTGAAGTATCACTGTAACACGAACTAAATTCTGGTGTCACTTCACTGCAACTTGGCTCCCTGTACAGAATGTTAGGATTTGTGACTAAAAGCTAATCCAGTCAAACACAGAGATTCGCCAGGATCAAATGAACAATGTCAGACCATTAACCCTAGGAACTGAGTCAGCTACTCCTAAAACCATCAAAGAACAGTGATTAGACCACTATCCTTGGTGTGAAGCTCATCAAAGGGTCAAAGAAAGAGTGTCTTTGAAATGCCAGGCAAACTAAATGGGATTACTGCCTAGAGGGCTATAGGATTTGTTATGAAAAGCAGTGAGGAAATGAATTTTGGTGCTGTACAAAATTTAAAATGGAATATCTCAGGAAAGAACAAAAGACAGGGAAAACAGAAGGAAAAGAGTTAAAAGGAATGGGTTGCCTGTAAGCAGTCTGATGAGTACACTTGCTTGACAGAACACTGTGTTTGATTGGCACAATCTGACCTGTCTTCTCATTGAATTATATTTCAAACTTTTTTTCCTATATGGCTGAGCTCCTTGCTCTGAGTGTGTGTTTAGAATAGCTGACAAATATAAAAATGAACTCTTCAGGGAGCAGGTTATTAACTGCTATTACCAATGTCTGTAGAGAGAAAGACCCCCTGACAATAGCTCCAACTGCCCTAGAGAAAACTAGCGACTGGGGAAATACAGACTGGAGACTAGCTACATGATAGGCACAAACTTGTATGTGTCACTACTAGAAGACCTGACATGTTTAGGGAGAGTGACAGTCTAAGGTCTAAGCATAGATATTGAATAAAGTGTGTCAATATCTGAGAGATCTGTAAATGTAGGCGTGATTGTGAATCAGGAAAATGAGAGTGATCAGTCCTGGTGTGATGAGTTGACGCTGACTGTATACTAGGTGCCCGCTAAAGCTACTCTTTCATTCCCTTTCCTCTGCCAGATGAGGGGGAGAAAATATAAGAAAAGGCAGGTCAAGATAAGGACAAGGATATCAGTCAGCAGTTAGTATTACAGGCAAAATAGATAATTATCTACCAGCTGTGTGGATCTTTGTTGCTGCTGGTAAAGATGTTCTCTATGTAACTTGAGGGATTTGCCATGATTGCTGTGCATGTATGTGTGTGTGTTTATAAGGAACACATCCTCAGCCTCACCAATGGCTGCATCTAGTACAGAAACATATGTATCCATATGTGCTTTTTTCTCCTATAGTGGTCTGGGAAGGAGAAATCCTTCATGAAGTCCTCCAGATTCAACTGTTCTTAATAAAACCTTGTCTGCTATGTATTCCAACTTGTGAGTCAAGAAACTGCAGATGCAGAGACCATTTTACATAGAGGAATCTCCATGGTATCCCAGGGTGACTCTGAACTTGTCCTTGTTGAAACATGAGGTTCCTCTCTGCCCAAGTCTCAAGCCAGTTGAGATCCCACTGAATGGCAGCACAGCCTTCTGGGGAATCAGCCAGTCCTCCCAATTTGGTGTAATCAGCCAACTTGCTGAGAGTACACTCTGTCCTGAACATGTAAAATTATATTATGAAGTTGCAGATGTTGTACTTTATTTGAAGCATAAGTTTACTATGAAGATTGTGGGTGCATGTTTAATTTAAAAAGGATATGATTTGAATCAGCTAGATATTTCCTTAGTTTGAAGAAAGGTAGTAGTTGAATAATTAACACGGGAATTGATACAGGGCAAGCCGTTTCTACTCATTAAGAACAGATGCTGTGTGCTCAGCAGGTGAAGAAGATAGAGTAACAATTAAGACTTGTGTGATCATATGGACAGACGAAAGATATATATGAGGAAGCAGAAAGCAGAAAGCAAATGAAAGGTGGCTTTGAGTCAACCTTATTGGTTGTGCTGTGTAGCTCATGTGCATTCCAGCACAAACACCACTTGCTGCACTATAGAAGATGTAGTCTGCTTTTTTATTATTATTATTTCAGTCAAGTAAACATCTGCTTTTTTTATAACTAATACTTTTTCCCCTTGCTCAAAACACTCTTGTCCTTCAGAGAAGAGTTGGCTACTGAGCTGTAGTTGTACCTGAAAAGTCTTAAAATGATTCACTTAATTTCGTGACTCAGACATAATTGTACTTTTCCATTTGGAGTTTTCCATATACAGCTCTTTTGGGGAAAAGATTGGACTCTTTTCAATTGCCATCAATCAAGAAGGTGACAGCAAAAGTTGTGTTAAAATATAAATGTCACCATCTTCAGGAAAAAGCATCTCAAAGATTTTGTGATTCACTCAGCCATACATTTTTTCTTGCTGACTCTTAGTGCCCCTTCCATAATTCTCTGCTTTTTTAATATGTCTCTGCATTCACTGTAGGTGGCATTAAAAAAAAAAAAAAAAAGAAAGAAAAAAAGGAGTTAAATCTAGAAGTCCTGCAAGTTCTAGAATATTACAACAATCAGTTGTTTGTTTTGTTTTTTTTTAAACAGGCATCCATTTTATGAGGATAAATGGCTTTCATTCAAATAACAATTTGATTTTTCAGCCTCTTCTCACTGTGAATAGATCTGTGTTTCTTATAGTAGAGCTAAATAGCAGGGCTATGTGACGTATTCACTTCATACCTTGAATTTGACAAAACAGAGCCTAATTTTGCGCTACATTATGTTGTGCAAAATCTTGCAATGAGAAGGAAAAAAATCACATAGGCAGTAGTTTTATTATCCCAGATGATGGTATCAAGGTACAAAGCTTATCACCTAGCTCAGTGGTATTTCCTAGGTTTGTGTACATATAGAAACTATCTTCTGATTTTAGCTTGCAGTGAAAAAAAAAAACACACACCGTCTGATTTTATCATTTCTAAAGGAAAGAAATCAGGTTATAGGTCAGGTCATATTAGTAGTGTAGTTAAAAATGTGAGTTATTGGAAAAACCTGAAACTGAGTATGATTTGTCTCACTAGCTAATCATAAAATATGTTATTGGACCTTATACAATTTGAAATAGGGCTCATGTATTACCTCAAAGTAAATTAATAAAATCAGTAAACTGTAGACAACACATAAAATTAAGTGATTGCTCAAGATACTTGGGAATTGTCACCCTACTTCCTGGAAACAATTTGGGTCTTTATCATTAACTTCAACGTACCAAGGATCTGAGTCTTACCAAGCAAGAATATGCAGTAAAATTAATGAAGCTTAAATCTTATTTTGCTTATGGAAACTATGCTACTAATTTGCTCAGATTTCCCCTTTCATGATGATGTATCAAAGTCTGATATTTATTAATGGTAGCATTGATTTTACCTAATCATAACCATTGAAGAGTTCTGTTCTCTGAAGGGTTAGGGTCTCCAACTTGACAGAGAAGTTGGTACTTATGCCTGCAGTGGTGATTCAACTATTTAAGCTAAATGAACAAGTTGACTTTCAGACCTGGCTGGTTTTTTTTCTTACTTCTATATAACTGGAATGAACTTTAAGTTCTGGATAGCTAACACTACACACTGTGTGGGACAGTGTGAAGAGCTACACCAGTGGGAATGACCCATTCTGAAGCATTTTGTGAAGAACTGTAGCCCATGGAAAGGACCCATACTGGAGAAGTTCATGGAAGACTGTCTCATGTGGGAAGGACCCCACACCACAGCAGTGGGAAGTGTGAGGAGACTTCCCTCTGAGAAGAAGCAATGGCAAAGTGCATCTGTTATGAACTGACCATAACACCTGTCTCCCTGTGTTGCTGGTGGAGGAGGAGATGTTTTAAGATTCAGTTTTACTTCTACCTTTTTCCCCTGCTCTGTTTTGTTTGTTCATTAGTAAATCAAACCATTTCTCTCTAACTTGAGTACGTTTTGCCTGACACACTCATTGCTGAGTGATCTCCCTATGCTTAACTTACGAACCTCTCATTATATTTCTCTCTCTCCTGTCCAGTTTAGGAGTGGGAGTGATAGAACAACTTAGTGGGCATCTGGCATCCAGTCAGGGCTAAACCACTACAGCTAAAAAGAGACAAGAAAAAATTCATATATGTTCCCTCTGCTGAAAATAAGTGTAATTAATAGATTGGTCTAGGTTGAGTTTCTATGACTTCATAGAATTTCTTTCTCTGTCAAAATCAGTTAACCAATTCAAGATTGACTATTTTACACCTCCATATTATCCCTCATCTTTCACCATGAGACTTATTGTTACTAATCAACTTGTGAACATATGTTACAGTCTCATGAATGACACCAAACTGGGGGGACTGGTTGATTCCCCAGAAGGCTGTGCTGCCATTCAGTAAGATCTAGACCAGCTTAAGAGTTGGGCGGAGAGGAACCTCATGAGGTTTCAACAAAGGGTGCAACAGGACAAGGGGTAATGGAAAGAAGCCAGAACACAAAAAGTGCCATTTTCCATAAGGAAAATCTATTTTACTGTGAGGTTGAGGGAGCCCAGGCACAGGCTGCCTAAGGAGAGCGTGGAGTCTCCTTCTTTCCAGAGAGGGGTCTTCAAAACCTGCCTGGACACATTCCTGTGTGATGTGATCTAGGTGGACATGCTTTGGCATGGAATTGGACTAGATGGACTACCATTCTATGATTCTATTACTTGGAAGCATGAGTTACTTGGTTCAGTTTTACAAGTTTGTTTTTTTTTTTTTTTTTTTTTTAATTGATGCATGGCACAGCCTCAGCATGGTCAGGGAGGGTGTATCCAGGCCTTGGACATTTGGGTCTTGTTGGAGATGGCTGGCAGCAACTCATTGAACTGCCATGCTCGCATGACTGTCACCTGTTTGGGAAGTGCAATCAGACATCCAGGACACCAAACTGACGGACCACAGAGGTTGGGGAGAAAAATCTCTTTGTGTCACAGGGAAGAGGAGTATTGCACCTCCAGAGCTCCAAGGCTAGCCCCAGGAAGAGGTAGCCACACCTGCTTTGGGAAGCCTGCTCCAAAGAGACATAGTGTCCTGGCAACAAGTTAGGCAAGGCTAGTCACAGCCATCATGACACCTGCCTAAACCTCAATAAAGTATGGTGCACTAAAAGTGAGAGGGACTGACGGGGCATGGTCTTACGCATTTGCTGAAGTGACTTGGTGTTGGTTGTTTGCCAAAAACTTTGATTTGAGTATACAAACTTACACAACATGGGAAATAAAGTGAAACAAATTGAAGTGCTGCAGCGAATGGGTAAAGACTCTTCGGTATGTGTTTCATCAAATCTAAATATGTAACCAGTTAAACTGGCTGTAATATGGACATCAATGACACAGCCAGGGAAGAAGCATGTCAAACATGACTATAGAGTTTTGGAAGCAATGCTAAAGGACATTGAAGCATAGTAGCAACAAAAGAAAGCCTAAAGAAAATGTGGATGCATGAGCTGATGGGATTCATCCCAGGGTACTGAGAGAGCTGGCCAATGTCATCACAGACCCTCTCTCCATTATTTTTCAGGAAACTTGGGAGTCTGGCCAGTTTCCAGTCAACTAGAAGTTGTCAAATCTGTCAGTTTTCAAGAGTAATAAGGAAGACTCTGATGATTACAGACTTATCATTCTCTTTTTCTTTTTTATCATCTGAATATCTGATCACAAACTTTAAAGGATGAAAAAAAGAAAAATATAGAAATCTTAAAGAGTGTACATTACGTTTTCATAGCAACTACAAACATTCGGAGGTATCACAGAAAGAAGGAGGGAAAGAACAGTCATGGGTGTGCCATAACTATCCAATAGGCATTTTCCTTGCTGGGGATCACTAGTTGAATTCATGGAGGTGCCATAGATGCTAGGCTGTACAATACTCTCAGCTGTTCTTCAATGTCCTGCAAGAAAAGCAGTGAAAAGAATCCTAGCCTTGTTTATCGGTTCTGATTTGTGTGCAATGTCAGCTGCAGAGAGAGGTTGTTTTTCAAGCCACATTCACTTTTTGTCATTGTCACTGTTGTTTTTCCTTTTCCCAGTGTAACTAGGTCTAACAAAGAAATAACATGTGGACTCCTGACAGTTTTTAACTATGTACATGATGGACACTACAAAGAGCCATTTATTCTTCCTGCAGCACTGTTCTGCATGTTGCAATTCCAAAGCCTTCAAATTAAATTTCACTGGAAGCTGTTAGCATGTTTCTTAATATGTGCACACCATGCTTGAAAAACTATTAAATTATTTGTTTAATTCTTGCATCTCTAAAAGCATTAATCCTCATGGAATCTGAATGAGCTCTTTGGAGAGTCTGGGACATAGCCTCAACTTGCATCTATACAATGAAAGTGTTACCTGGGAATAAATCCATGTGCATTTACTGAGCACTCAGATATTGTGGAGATAAACATCATTAAAAGTCTAACCCAAAAGTAAACAATGACATCTAATGGAGAGGGGACTTGCAAGGAAATATAAGTCTTGTTGGCTCAGAAAAAAAAAATGGAAAAACTACCCAAGTTACATGCATTACACATGTTTATGAAAGTTTGTAGAGTAGATAGATATCCAAAGCCAAGAAACGGTAGCTACATTATATAGTCTGTATTATGTGAAATGGTTGAATGTTCTTGAGACTCTCTGAGTTGGTCTGCAAACAAGTTTTTTTTGAAAACAATTGTAATTGTAAAGAAAAATATAACGGTTTAATATATCCATAGTATATGAAATGTTGTTTTTTTATATATATAACTAAAATTTAGATTGATTTTAAGATGTTTTAATTATATTCTCTCTCCATCTGAGATACCTATGTTATCTAAGTTTCTTTGAGATCTAACTCAGATTGTAAAAAGGTTTACAGTATTTTCAAATGAAAGGTTCCACTGAAAAGAGGTTATAATTGTTTGAAGGCTTTCTGGAGTCTGAGCCTAATCAGAGACATTTTCTTGTGTCTCAGTGAAGTTTTCAATGACAATATGAAGTCTTGGAGAACAAATGTTTCTTCTTGAACCAAAGGAATGATTTCAGTAACACGCAGCTCTATCAGACTGCCACATTTTCTATATATCAGGTACTAGAGGGGAATGCAATATCAAATCATCTTCAAAGTGCCTCTACATTTGAAATTAACTTCATTCTGGTAAACATTGTTCTAAACCACTGATATACATAACAACAAAACAGTAACCTTTAGTACTGACAATATGATGTTATTTCATTAGACCTTGTAGCACTGCAGAAGTAATGTAAAGACTATAATTGCACTCAGAATGTGGTAGGATCAATAGATATTCACACCAGTATGTGGTTTCAATTAAAATAATGTACCTTCTCCAGTTTAATTGCAGGCCAATGAATCTTCCAACTTTTAGAATGTAACCTCCACAAAACACATCAACTTGCTGAGTATATTTTGTTTTGTCTGACATTATCAAATATGAAATAAATGGCTTCAATTTATTTTATGTCATCCTTGTTTAAAGCAGGATTTTTCTATTATATAAAAGGTGAAAATGATTTTATGTACAGGGTTACTTCAATGATGTAATTACTATGCAATTCTGTATGTTAGCATGCAGTGTAATATTTCTAATGATACAAAGTAAGTTTTAAGTTTTTTTTTTTGCTCCTAATAGAAAAGGATTTTAACAGCTGAAAATTTCTCATGCATTTAATCCAGTACTGGTGTCTGTAGAAAGATATATGAGCATTTTTTAATCTTAAAAATAAGAATAGTAAATGAAATTATTTATATTGTCAGAGTAAAATTTAAAATAGTTTACATCACAAAATTGTCATCATTATTCTCACTGAATAGAACCTTATTCTCAAAAGAACTTCTCAGTTCTTTTGCAGCCTTTTAAACTAGCATGGATCAGTTTTATCTAGCTTTTAGTAATAAAATAGGATATTTGAGCCAAGAGTGGTGTTGCCATAAACCTGCTATAGAGAAAATGGAATGAGGTAATTTTTTAAAAACTGAATTATTCTCTACAAATGACCATCTCCCAGCATAAACTCATTTTACAAGATAAGCACCTCATTTATGAGCCCAAAAAGAGATGAAATAAATCTAGATCAAAATAATTCACATCTTTCTGTGATTATTGTGTGAAAATATTATTGTAGTATTTATTAAAAAAGGAATTCAGGAGGGCAGGAAGGACTCAATAAAATTTTTAGTAAGTAAAATTCACTAGTAATGTTAAGGGCAGGATGACAAGTGGAAATTAAATATCAGTTATTTTTATTTTAGTTTTCCAGAGACAAGCATTGTGCTGATTTTTCATGATAGTGTGTCTTATGACATAAGTAATTTCAAAACTTTTAGCAAATATAAGTTAACAACATTTGGTAGGAGTGGAAAAATAGAAAAAAATTTATTTTTTAGTTCAAAGGACATTGCTATTGAATATGGTGAGTGTCTTATTATATATGTATCTGCAATAATTAAAAATGAAAAATGGTAAAGAATGGAAATGTTACACGGACATGCTAGTATGTATTTTCATTTGAAAGTATTTACTTGTAGTTCTGCGATGAGAGTATTATAAATACTCAGTTTGTCTCTGAGAAGTGGTAATGCAAACACAGTATATGCCTCTTTCTCTTTTACATTTTTGGTAGATTAATTCATAAAATCAATCATAAATTTTTTTTAGTTGGAAAAGATCTTTAACATCATTCAGTCCAACCACTAACCTGACACTGCCAAGCCCACCACTAAATCATGTCCCTCATCACCTCATCTATGCGTCTTTTATACCTCTTTAAGGATGGTGACTCCATCAGTTCCCTGGGCAGCCTAGTCCAGAGTATAACAACTCTCTCAGTGAAGAAGTTCTTCCTGATATTCTTTTTAAACCTGATTCCATTTCATCAAACATCAAGATATCAAACTCCACTTCACTACAATGTCCTTTGAGGTGGTTGTAGAGAATGATCATGTCTTCCCTCAGCCTTCTTTTCTCCAGACTAAACAACTCCAGTTCCCACAACCATTCCTTGTAAGATTTGTTCTCTAGACCCTTCATTAGCTTTGGTGCCCATCTCTAGACATGGTCCAGAACCTCAATGTCCGTCTTGTAGTGAGTGGCTCAAAACTGAACACAGTATTTACTACAACTTTACTATACTGGAACAGCACTGCCCAGGGAGGCTGTGGAATCTCCTCTGGAAATTTTCAAAACCCATCTGGATGTGTTCTCTGTGACCTGATCTTGGTAGACCTGCTTTAGCAGTGGCAGTGGATTAGATCCCTAGAGGTCCCTTCCAATCATTCTGCGATTCTGTAATATTCAAGGTGTGGCATCACTAATGATGAATGCAGTGATAATCATTTTCCTAGTTTTGCTGGATACATTAATTCTAACACAAGCCAGGATGCCATTGGCCCTCTTGGCTACACGGACGCAGTGCTGACTAATAATCAAATGTCTATCAATCAACACTCATGGTTCCTTTTCCACCTGACAGCTTTCCAGCTGCTCTTTCCCAAGCCTATGACATTGCATAGGGTTGTTATGCAGGACTTAGTCAATCACGAGTATGGCCTCACTTATATTAGTGCCCTGCTCAAGGTTTTGGGGTTTACATTTCTCCTTACCTTCCCTGCAGTCAGCTCTTCTGGGAGCCCTAGGGACAAGGCAATAGATGCTCTCCTGTCCCATGACACAGAGTCATTGTTCTTCCACCCCAGATCTGTCAGGCTATTGCCTCTCAAGCCAGCAGCAGCTCTCACTGGGCAGCAGTGGTCACAAGGGCACAGGAGAGGAAGAATCAGTTCCAGCCAGCTCCAATTGATTTTAACCAGCTCCACGTGGCTCCATCTGTTCAACACTGTCCTAAACCCTGAGAGAGAACTGCCCTGCCCTTCCTGGGTTTTCAGTAGGCTCACAGTGCATTTCATCATTTGCTATCTTTTCTTTCACATAGTATATTAAAAGTTTTACATGTCCTCTTCAAATATGAAGACTTATGAACAATTGCACCCCTTAACCACTACCCTCATTCATCCTGCTTTTTACCCATCTGGTTGTTCTCTTATCTACACCATAATGTCCTAATGAGATGCAGGAATGGGAAGCTGCTGAAGTCAAAGATAGTGACTCTCACTGTGTGCTTTCCTGTTTTCCACAGACTCAGTTATTTTACCACATAAAACAATCAGATTGTCTGGATGCACTTTACCCTTTATGTTTCAAATATTCCCAAAGTCTTTTCTTTTATGTACCCAGAAATATAACTCAAAGCAAATCACACAGAAATTTTCCCATGGACTGATTCAGCCTAACAGCAGTGCCTCGGTGACTACAGAGAAGGCCGCTGAGAAGAGGAAGACAAGCTCTTCACAGAGAAGCTTGGTGGTGGGACAAGAGTAGAAATTGCAAGAGGAGAGGTTCTGACTGAAAATGAGACTCATGAAGGCAATCAAGGTGTCCATAGAGGTATCTTGGAGATTTAAAAGATCCAACAGGACAAATCCCTAAGCATTCTGGTCTGACTTCAGATTTTATCTTTCTCTGAGCAAGGAGATTGGACTGGAGAGCTCTCAAAGTCCCTTTCAACCTGAATTTTCTTTTAATTGTATGATCCTAATTTCCTTTTACTCAAATATAGTACTTTTTAATGCTCTCTTTTTGGAAAAAACAACATTCACAGGAGAAGGATGATTGCTCTTCCTCTAATAACCTTAAATTCAGTCTTATGGGGACCTTTAAGCTGGCTTTAACACAAGCTTTCAGCTTATTTACTTGTTTTCTTTTCCTGGGCTTAATACCAGTGTTTAATATTTATAGAAAACTGAAGAACTCGCTAAAAACAATACAGCGTTATATCCTTGGAGTATTTCTTGCTTTCATATAATAGATAATATGGGAATTTATTGTCAATATGTTTTCTAAAATTCAAATTTTTAAACTAGTTTTGGTCAGATCTATCCTGGCTAACACACAAATCTTTCAAGTGAAAATAGTAGTCTAAAATGCAGCCCTATAAGATGTCACATAATTTCAAGACAATCATGTAATCAAGCAAATGTTGTTTTTTGGGTTTTTTTTTTTCATTTTCACAGTTTCTTTCCTGCTTTTTCTTGCTTCAGAAGAATAATAATTAGTTCTTCTTTTAGACCTGCAGCAAACTTTAAGCCACAATAATCTGTCCATACTTCACTGCTTTCTAGTGCACAGACTCACGGGTATATATTAACCAGTAATTCTTGTGTGTCTAGAATAATAAACATAAAGCACTTCCAGCAAAACCTATCACTTCAATACATGACAAGTTGCTACTCTAGTGAGATAACTACTAAAACAGAATGTAGCTCAGTATTAAGAAGCAGTAAAAATATGGACAGTGGAATACAAAATAAAACTGAAAACCACAGAGAAATATTTATCTTTATGTTGGATTCATCTTTTCATATATATATTTCTGTTTGTTTTTAGTGTCATTCAAAATGTTGCAAATGAATGATCAAAACAAGTAACATAAGAAATGATGGTGGGGGGAAGAACAATAACAGACAATTATTTGAAGAAAATTGTTTTATTAAGTAATCCGTTGTGGTTTCTGTCCTTAAAACTGCTGCTCTAAGAGAAATAATCTTACAATTTGGCACAGAATTATAAAAACATAGAACTATCTGAAAATCTATGCCATAAATGTAAAATCTCTATCCTCAATTATCATCACAATGATGCAACTTACAACTAGTTGACTTACAAGCTTGATAATAGCTTCATTGGGAATTTGACTTTTGTTAGAAATTGGAGCTATGGAGTCCTCAGTCTAAAAGGAAATAGTAGTGTTAATGAAATGCTGCATTGAACTCTCAAATATGGAATTTCCATGGTCTGAAACTGCTTTAGAGAGTGACTCTTAGAAAATCATCTAATATCCATTTTGTTTTCACAGTCTCTTGAGCAAATTAGAATCTAAAGAGAATAGATGGTACTTACATGTGTGCTTAAACAAAATATGTGGCTATCAGTTTTCATGCTCTTTACTAAGACATCTGAGAGTAAAATCCTGATTGCCAGACACTGTAATATTGATTTGTCACTTCTGTTGCTGAACAGATGCCCAGGAGACAAATGTAAGAATAAGTGGTCTTTTTTTTATAAATTATTTTGTTCAAATGCAAATAAAAAAAAAAGAGCAAATTAGGTACTAGTTGTAAAAATGCAAGTAGATAAGAAAAACGGAAGATAAAAGCTACCAGAGCTTAAGGATTTCATGCTGGATTAGAACTATGTCATCAACTCATGTCCCCAGCTACAGCAGGTACCAATACTATACAGTAACTAACAAAAATTTAGACAAAACAGAACTAACTATAAGGAAATACATCGGACTTGGGAGTGTTGATTGACAGACAGCTAAACATGAGCCAGCAGTATGCCCAGGTGGCCAAGAAGGCCAATGGCATCCTGGACTTTATGAGGAACAGTGTTGTCAGTAGGAGGAGGGAGGTGATCATTCCCCTGTATTTGGCTTTGATGAGGCCCCAACTCAAGTACTGTGTCCAGTTTCGGGCCTCTCTCTACAAGAAAGACATTGAGATGCTGGAAAGGATCCAGAGGCAGGCTACCAAGCTAGTAAAAGATTTGGAATATGTTTCGTATGAGGAACAGCTGAGGAATCTGGGACTGTTTAGCTGGGAAAAAAAGAAGGCTCGGGGGAGACCTTATCACTGTCTACAACTACCTGAAAGGAAGTTGCAGTGAGGTGGGAGTTGGTCTGTTCTCCCTAGTTACAACGAACAGAACAAGAGGAAATGGCCTCAAGTTGCACCAGGGGAGGTTCAGGCTGGATAGGAGGAGGAATTTCTTTACTGAAAGAGTTGCCAGGTATTGGAACAGCCTGCCAAGGGAGGTGGTGGAGTCACTGTCCATGGAGATGTTTAAGAGATAGGTGGGTGTTGTACTTAGGGAAATAGTCTAGTGGGTGATAGTGCTAGTACAAAGGCTGGACTTGATGATCTTAAAGGTCTATTCCAGTCAAAACAATTCTATGATTCCATGATTCTATGAAAAGAGAAATAATTTTGTTTCTGATAGTTTAGAAAAGACTGAGTTTGTCATTGGACGTGATGAGAGTTCTATGAAAGGTTGCCACAAAAAAAGGAATAAAGTAATAATTAATACCACTAAGTTTACTGGGAGTGGATTGGGGTTAAGAATGTGATGCTTCAGTGCTGGCTGTGCTAAAACCACAACAGGCTAGATATTGGGAAAACAAAAACTAGTAAACAGTGCAATAGTCTGCAATGGGAAGCTGGTACGATTTTAATCATTTGAGTTGGTTTTTAACATATGTTAAAATCTGTCATGAGTGTTGCTGCTGTTCCCATAGTGCCTGAATATGGTCTATTTGAATTTTCTTTATCAATGTGAGCCTTGTTTTCTATGATTTTGTTTATTAGCTGATAAAGTTCAACTCTTAAACCATTTTTTGTGTTCAGAACATGACTAGAAATATAATTTTAAGCACAAATATTCTCAGGTTTTTCTGAGACTTTAAACTTCAACAAACTATGGCTTTTAAAATCTTCCAGTGAGTCAGGAATCCATTCTTGTGGCTATTCTAATAACATTCTTGTTTACTCACTGCTGTTTGAATGAGCTCTTTTGAGCACAGGTTAATGGAAAACGTGTTCTCACCAATGCTTTGTACAATCACAATGATACTTTCCACTTCCTACAGCAGATCTTGAATCTGATTGACACTAACAACATGTTTGGCTGATTCACTGTCTTGCTACAAAGTGATTTCTGTTCATTGTGGGCTCCATTCAGGGAAAAAGCTGTCATGTCTGAAATGGATGCAGACATCTTTCTTTCTTATATTTATAAGTCAAAGAAATGAAAAGTTTGTAAGATATTCCTTCTCATCACATGGTACAACCAGATCATTCTTTAGCTTTTTATTTCCTCCTAAGGCACTCCCAATGCATACAAGAAATTCTGGTAGTTCCTGATACTGTCCAAATTTTGTTTAAAAATCTAAAAGTTAAGTGGTCTATTTGTATTTATTCCTTCTGTAGCCAATAAAGAAAGTGTGATAACAGTAACGCAACACTAAATGTTTCATGTGCTTGTGGTGATGAACTTCTCTAATAAATATAGAGGTGTAGTGATTTTGGCCTGGGCCAGGTTTTTCAGTAGCAGGGAGGCTAAAGAGGTGGCTTCTTTAAACAAAGAGAGTTGCCAGAAGCTTCCTCTGTAGCTGACAGGGTTAGGGCCAGTCACTTTAAGCTGAACCCTGCACCTGACCCAGGCCTGTCCAGTTAGTGGTGGAGGTAACGCCTCTGTGAATAACATATTTGAGGAGAAGAAGAAGTTGTTGCGCAGTTGCAGAACTGCAGCAGCAACAGGGAGAGAGAATGTGAAAACATCTCCGCAGACACCAAGGTCAGTGGAGAAGGAGGGGGAGGAGGGTGCCCAGGCACTGAGAAGAAGGCTCCCCTGCGATATGTGGTGAGGACCATGGTGAAGCAGGTTGTCCCCCTGCAGTCCATGGAGGACCACCGGGAAGCAGAGATCCACTCGCAGCCCGTGGGGGAGGTGCTCACGCCGCAGCGGGTGGATGCCTGAGGGAGGCCGTGACTCCGTAAGAAGTTCATCCTGGAGCAAGTTCCTGGCAAGACCTGGGAGTCCGTGGGGGAGGTGCCCACGCCGGAGCAGGTTTGCTGTCAGGACTTGTGATCCCGTGAGGGGACCCAGGCTGGAGCAGCCTGTCCCTGAAGGACTGTCTCTCCCGGTGGATGACCCACGCTGGGCAGTGTGTGAGGAGCTGCCCCGTGGGAGGGCCCATGCCGGAGCAGTTCGTGAGGAGCTGCGGCCCATGGGAAGGACCCACGCTGGAGAAGTTCATGAGGGACTGTCTCCCGTGGGGAGGGACCCCACAGTGTAGCAGTGGGAAGTGTGAGGAGGCCTCCCCCTGAGAAGCAGCAGCGGCAAAGTCCATCTGTAATGAACTGACTGCAACTTCCATTCCTCATCCCCTGTGCCACTGAGGGCGAAGGAAAGGGAGTCCTGGGAAGTGGAGGGGTGGGGGGAGGTGTTTTAAGACAGTTTTATTTCTCATCTCCCTGCTTTTATTGTTTCTTTAATAAATCACACCTTTTTCTCCCTAAGTTGAGTCTGTTTTGCCCGTGACGCTAATTGCTGAGTGATCTCTCCATCCTTATCTCAACTCACAAGCAGTTTGTTATATTCCTCTCTCTCTACCCTGTCCAGTTTAGGAGGAGGAGTAATATTATGACTGGGTGGATATTGGGCTAAACCACCACAAGAGGAATCCCAAACAGCTTATTAGAACAACTTTCCACAGCTTTAGATATCTATATGTAAATTGTGGGGCAGTCCTCAGAGCTTCCTCTTGGTAATGTGGTTAGAGTAAAAAAAACCTCTGATTTGATATAAACTAAGTGTAGGTAGCATGTGTGAATGGAATACTCAAAACTGCCTGCTAAAGCAGGTCCATCTTGATTATGTCACACAGGAACACTTTCAGAAAAGAAAAACTGCAAGAGAAGAAGTTCCTCAACATGCCTTGGCAGTCTGTGTCAGGGTTCCATCTTATGGTAAAGAAGTTTTTCCTTATGTGTAAGTGCAATATTTTGCGTTCCAGCTTATCGACATTACTCCTTGTCCTGTCATTGGAGACTAAAGAAAAAAAGTATCTCTTCGTCCTCCTACACATTCACCCTTTATGTACTTGTGTTAATGCGGTTCCACTTCAGTCTCCTCCAAGCTGTCACAGATCCCACAGCCTTTCCTCATAAGGAATATGCTCCAGTCCCCTGATCATCTTGGTGACCCTGTGCTGGACTCTGTCCCGAAGTTCTCTGTCCCTCTTGAGCTGAGGAGCCCAGAACTGGACACAGGACTCCATATGAGGCTTCACTAGGGCTGAATAGAGGAGGAGCAGAACCTCCCTCGACCAATTGGCTACATTCTTTTTAATGCATCCCAGGATGCCATTGGACTTCTTGTCCACAAGGGCACATTGCTGGTTCATGGTTAGTTTTTTGTCCATCAGGTCTCCCAAGTCTTTCTCTGCAGAGTTGCTCTCTGGAGATCAACCCCCAGCCTGTACTGGTGCATGGGGTTGATCCTTCCAAGATATAAGACTGCACTTGCCCATGCTGAACCTCATGAGTTTACTTTCCATCCAGTTCTCAAGCTGGTTGAGATCCTACTGATGGCAGCACAACCTTCCGGGGAATCCGCCAGTCCTCTCAGTTTGATATCACCAGAGAACTTGCTGAGGGTACACTCTGTCCTCTCATCCAGGTAGTTTATCACGTCGCAAAGAAGTTTAGACGGAGCAGCAGCTGCAGCCATCTAAGAACTTTGTCTCCACTTTGTCCCCCTGGGGCACCTCAAACTCTGCCTAGATTGAGCAGCACAGCAAGTACCTGGAACTGAGTTGGCAGCATGGTGGCAACACGCAGTGACCCAACCTTGGGATCCTTGCTTATGAGTGCATTGTCAGTATGTCAGGAGCAATGGGCAGGGACACAAAGCTAGGACAATGGGTCTCCTGCAGGTGGGATGTGCGCTCAAGGAAGCCCCCACAGCTAGGGAGGAAGGTGAGATTTGATCTGTGATTGTGTGAATATGTGTGGGTGAGGTACTAGAACTTTTGCAGGTTAGTTGTTGCAGAAAGGTGTCAGGACCTGGAGAACCACTAAAAGGCCTTATTCACCCTGTCCAGCCTTCCCTAAGATATCTCCAATCTCTGCCCATGCCTTGTCTCTGATGGCCCCTTCAGCTCACTCCTTCAGCAGGGAAGGTGCTGGGACAGGTGCTGCTTGACTCCCATCCTAACTTCCCTCACAAAGTAGCTTTGCTTTTTTTTGCTCCATGACAGGTAGATGAAACTTTTAACTATTTACTAAAATTTGCTTATTACATGATTTACCAGTTGTATTGCTTATATTGATCCCAAATGTGTAGTTCACAGCTTGCTGTTAATTATGTCACTAATCAATCAGTAAGCCATTATGATCCTTTTTTCATATGAAACATGAGATGTGAGGAGTTTTTTCCTGCAACAGCAAGAGAAACATAGGTCTGCATACAGTGTTATTGAATTAAATCTATTAATTATTATTCTGACATCAAGGTAGTCCAGTTTTTTTTTTTTTTTTGAGAGTGAAAAGGAAAGTCCTTGTGTGCAGTAACAATATGTCACAATTTTTTTGCCATTATGAAATTTAATTATCAATGACCTCAGCTTATTACATAAGAGTAAGTAATCTGTCAGTACTTCACTGATAGCCACCTTCTAACCTCCTTGCTCCTTCCACCTCTGTCCTAGGGTAACCCCAATCTCCAGTCTTCGGCCAAATACTTTCCTCTTTAGATTTTTAATTAGCCGTATATTACCATAGCAATTTACTTACTGAGGTACAAATAGAGAAAATATGCTAAATTCCCTTTTTTAAAAAAACCACAAATACTCATTGAAAGAAAATACTCTATTCTTCTACCATAATATCTCCCAGGGGGTAACCTTTTTCTCTGTCTTATCCTATTTTTCTTGCAGCTCTTCTGAATTAAAAAGCAAACCAAAATGTTAATCCTGCTTTTTCTCAATATCCTTTTTTTTAATCTGTATATCTTGATCACAAACCATAATGCCTTGTTCAGATTTTTCAAGTATAACTTTTTAAGCAAAAACTCTACTTTTAAAAAGTCAAATCAATAAATATGAAACATTGCATTTTACATCACTCCATCCGATAGAGAAGAAGAGAAGAGAAGAGAAGAGAAGAGAAGAGAAGAGAAGAGAAGAGAAGAGAAGAGAAGAGAAGAGAAGAGAAGAGAAGAGAAGAGAAAAGAAGAGGAAGGATCATATCTAGAGTTGTGTCCAGTTATAGGATTCCCAGTATAAGAGAAACATACAGCTGCTGGAGAGTCCAGCAAAGGGCCACAAAGTTGAATGGAATGGAGCATTTCTCCTATAGGAAAGTTTTAAGAGAACTAGGACTTCTTAGCCTAGAGAAAAGAAGGATCAGAAGAATCTCACCAATGAATAGAAATATCTGAAAGGAGGGTGTAAAGAAGATCAACCAGGATTCTTTCAATGGTGTCCAGTTACAGAAGTAGTAAGCACAAATTGAGACACAGGAAGTTCTATCTGATCATTAGGAAACACTTTAATGTGAGGCTAAGCCGTGGAATGTGTTTCCCAAATGATTGTGTAAGTCTTTCTCTTTAGAGAGCATGGAGTTGGACACTGGTTTCATTTCCACCTCAGCCATCCAGGGATTTTGTGGTACTGCAAAGACAGAGGTGTCTATTTGGAAATAATCAAATCTCATATCTTGTGCATGTGTATGATGACATTTCATTCTGAATTTAAAGTTTTCAATACAATTGTAAATTAAAAATATACAACTGTGGTAAAAGGAGTTATCATTATCTTAAAATTATTACTTAACACAGAAAAGATAAATGTAGTGTTAAAGGCAATATATAAACATATTCTTAAAAGTAAAAAATCTTAACAATAATTGACAGGAAAGAATGGGAATGCTAATATTTACATAATATATAAAAATACCTATAAATATTACCATTTATATTGCAGACTAAATGAAAACACAGCTATGTGGACTCTTCTGTTATCAGAAATATTTTAAATGTATTCAGACTGAAATTCACATCTTTAAAAATCTGCAGACATGTAGTATAATACATTGAAGTAGCTTTGTGGCTTGCATATATGCACGCACAAAAAATTTCATAAACAGTTTCACCTATAGCATATGTACATAAATATATGCAGAGAAATGCATGAAATGCATGATGTATGCAGACATATACTATTAAGACAAACTATTTTTCCAGATAGTAGGAAGAAGCTGGAGTGATTTTGTGGAGCTACACAGCATATTCCTTTCTTTTTCTAAAAGCCAAGCTAAACTGATAATTAAACTAGAGTAAACATGTGATGAATTTACCAAACAGTCTAAACATTTCAACATCATGGATTTGTCACACTTGGAAATTTATTATACCATAGAAGACATTGAAACTGCTGTGAAGGAAATTTTGTCCAGGAAAAATGCTATGGAAGGGCAAATTTTGAGTCAAAACCACAAAGATAAATGTAACTAAATAAGTTCTTTTTATGCAAGGACTTCTCACAGTTACACCAACTACAAGATGCAAAGTGTGTGGATTCATTAATTACATTTAGCAAAACACCACTTCAGAAGTTGTAGGTCTTCATCCATTAGTAAGAATACATTAGTATTCTACTTCTTAGTAATTAATTAAAAGGCACATGCTGAACAAATTACTTAGTTCCTAAGGAAATAAAACTTGGCAAGAACACCTGCTTTCTTTAGTCAAGTCAGGGAAAATAAACCCAACGTTCTTACATTCTCTTATTTAGTTCCAGGAAATGAAGGAGAATACAGGGTTTCTGACCTCAGAAATTAATTTGTCATGCAGTAATAATAATAGTATGCAGTTTTGGCAATTTGACTACATTTCCAGTGCTCAGGAATTTCTTTGAGTATGTGCATACTTGGATATGCAAAAAAGATGTTTTTCCCTGGCTGTTTGATATTTTTCCAGGTGACTAGCTACATACTCGCTTCCTAAAATTCTTTTGCTGTTTCAGATTATTAAAGCACTCTTAAGATTTTATTCTTCACTCCTGATAGTATATTTCAAAGTTACATGTTTCCAGTATCTTCCTTTCAATGTTTGGTGGAAACATACAGGGGATTCAGCCAGCACTGTCCAGGATCCTAGTGGTGGTAAGAAGTTATTGTGGTTGAAGCTCAGCCAACAGCAAAGCACTAAGTAGCCATTTGCTCATCCATCCACACATCCCTATCCCCTAGAGTGGGATGGTGGAGGCCTCAGTGAAATGAGAGGAGAAAAGATCACCAAGGGCCTTGTGGATTGACTAAAGACAAGGAGGGCTCACTAGTCAGAGTTCTGGGCAAAACAATCTCAACTCAACTTGGGGAAGAAAACAGTATCAGTTTAATCCACCACCAACTAGAAACAAAAGAGAGAGAAAGCAAAACATGAGCAGGATATTTAGAAAAATACAACCAACACTTTAAGATCTTCTTCCCTCAGATACTTGTCCCTGATATTTCTGCCTCATCCCCATCTTCAGCAGGGCAAGGGAATATGGAATGGGTGCTGTGCCACGTTCTCACAGAGTCACTGCCCATCCTAGCACAGCCACCTCCTCTGCCATGAGGTCTCCCACGAGCTGCCAGCAGATCTTAGCTGCACTGTTACCCTCCATGGGCTGCAGAGGGACAACTGCCTTCATCACGAAATGCAGTGCAGTCTCTACTTCTGCACAACTCCATCCCCCCTTCCTCACTGACCTTGACATCTATGTAGTCATTTCCTTTTCACTCACTCCTTCCACTACCTCCATTCCCTTCTGATTTTTCCACCTCAAAAAGTGATCACAGAGGCATCAAATAGGTTCAGCCCCAGATGTCAATCCTACTTAAAGCTGGGGAATGTTTTGAGCAACTTCTTACAGGTACCATCACCACAGCCCCTCCTCCATTACAAGAAATTGTTTCTCACAAACCCAATTCCACACAAACCCAAAAAGAATGTGAATCTTATGCTACCCTATTTGGCTCAGAAATGAATACTGCAGTACTTTCTGTAAGATATATCTTAACAATTTTCTTCTGCACCTCTTTTAACAGAATGTGATGTGCCCTTTCAATATTAAAGGGGGCATTTATAGAAAAATAGAGACTTTTTACTATGGCCTGCTGTGACAAGGGGCAATGATTTTAGATTGGAATAAGCCAGAATTAAATCCGCAATAAGAATTTTTCTGCAATGAGCATGGTAAAATGCTGCAACAGGTTGTTCATATAAGTTGTGGATGCACTGTCCGTGGAAATGTTCAGTCAGGTTAGATGGGGCTTTGAGCAGCCTAATCTAGTGAAAGATGTTCCTGCCCATGGCAGAGTACTTGGACTAAATAATCTTCAAAGGTCAGGAGGATAACTAATTTATACTTTTTAATTAGAACAAAATTCAATATAAAGGTTTTACATTTTAATATGTGCATATCATAGATGCATATTATATTCTTTAGGGAGATACATATATAAAAATATTTTTCGTGTCACATATCAGCTTATCTTATTTTCATTCTCCTTGCAGTGGGAATATGGTGGTAAACCTCTCAATATGTGAAGATAAAAGCAAGTAAGAAAGTAAAGAATAGAAAGAATATCAGTTACCCTACTGTGGTAGCAACTTCTGCATAAATTATACTTATTTTAATGAATTCAGTCTTGTAATTCTGCTGAGAAAGCAATTAAAGAAATTTCATCTCTAAGCAAACTCTTTTAATTAAGTTCCCACATGCATAGTATTGCAAGCCAATGAATGCTTTTCAGGAATATTTATGAACTATGTCTTATGAGATTTTTTTCTTTTGATTTCCGTGTCACTCCTGCCAGCACAATTGTATATTTAGATAAATCTAAGGAAGAAGAAATATACAAGACATAATAAAATGATATGATGATGTTGATAAATACTATTATTGCAGAATTGGTATTTGACAACAGATTGCTGTTGCTCCTCATAGACTTTTGTTTATTTTGTTTTGTTTTGTTTTGCATTGTGATAACCTATGTTTTGAGGACTATATACATAAATCAGAGCTATTTCTTTGAAAAATGCAGAGCAGAGCTTGAATTTTCATTGCAAGTGATAATGTATATGCTTTGTGACAGACAATTCCTGCTTATATTCTGGATGTTGTAGGTGAGCAATGACATCATTGAATCATTAGAGTTGAGTTTAGCTGAAGGACACTTTGTAGAAATACTAATCTCTATCACTATAGCCTATAAGTAATCTCATTAAAAAATGTTATATGAAGGAAGTGTTACTTCTTCCAGAAGAAAGGTAAGCTTTTTTTAATAAATGCAACTGAATTACTTAGTAGAATGCCAGACTCCACTATTCCATAATTGTCTAAACAATTGGGTTTTTTGTAAGTACTTTCAATAGAAAAGTCTTTTTTTTTTCCTGATTTGCTTTTGTTTAAGTTAATTTCTCATTATCCTTCATGCACTGATAATTCTTTAAAGAGCTGTTTTTAAAAACTTTATATATCCATAGAGAAATACTTCCATGACCAGATCAAAACCACTAGAGAAAAAAATGAATAATTTACAATGTTTGCCATCTTCTTCCTTCTGTTTCAGTTTTCTGAGTTTTTAGTCAGGGGAAAAAGAACAGGCAATTCTATTTTTTGTCCTGAAGAGAAATGCATTAGGTAGACTGATATTGAGCAATGACACCTCTTAGGTGAACAATGTCAGTGCATCTATTATGGGAATGATTTCTGTGTATAGTGGCTTTACCTGGGCCAGATTTTGGTAGCGGGGGCTACAGAGGTGGCTTCTTTAAACAAAGAGCTACCAGAAGCTTCCCCTGTAGCTGACAGGGGTAAGGCCATGCAATTTGAAGATGGACCCGCAGCTGACCAAGGCCAAAACAATTAGCGTTTGATGTAATGCCTCTGTAAAATAGCATATTAGAGAAAGGGAAGTAGTTTCTGGGCAGAGGCAAAACCGCAGCAGTAGCAGAAGGGAGTGGGAATGTGAGAACAACATCTCCACAGACACTAAGGTCAATGGAGAAGGAAAGGGAGGAGGTGCTCAGGCACTGGAAGAAAAATTCCCCTGTGAACCATGGTAAAGACCACTGTGAGGTAGCTATCCCCTGCAGTCCATAGAGGACCACTGGGGAGCAGAGATACACCCACAACCCCTGGAAGACTCCACGCTGGAGCAGGTGGATGCCTGAAAGAGGCTGTGACTCCATAAGAAGTTCATTCTGGAGCAAGTTCCTGGCAGATCCTTGTAGGACCTGGGAGTCTGTGGGGAGCGAGGAGCCGCACACCAGAGGAGATTTGCTGTCAGGACTTGGATCCTATGAGGGACTCAGGCTGGAGTAGTTGGTACCTGAAAGATTGTTCTCCTCATTGATGACCTACATTAGAGCAGTGTGTGAAGAGCTGACCATGTGCAAAGGCCTCATGCTGGAACAGTTTGTAAAGAACCATAGACCATGAAAAGGACTCATGTTGGAGAAGTTCATGAAGGACTGTGTTCCATGGGAGGGATCCCACACTGTAGCAGGGTAGAGAGAGAGTCCTAGGAAGAAGGAAGGATGAGAGAATGTGTTTTAGTGGGCACCCGACTCCCAGCCAAGGCTAAACCAGCACATTGTTCTTGGAATTTTTTATATTATATTTCTTTTTCAGGAAATATTTAAATTTTTGGTCAATGAAGCCAAAACTCCTGATGTCAGATAAGCTTCTAATGTTTTACATTAATTTTTGTTAATAGTTGTAGAATTTTTTCACATATCTGAACATAATGTTTGCTTTTCAAAGTTAAAAATAATAAAAGGATAAAAAAAACACTAATTTTTAATTAATGATTTTGTTCTTCATGTGTGCTTAATGTTCCACACCAATAAAGTTTGTTTTCAATAATACGTTTTTTTATACCTTGCAGAAGCTCCTATCTTAACCCTGTAATGCAGCTTATGAACCTCTACAATGAAGATGGAGACATCCATATCAAAAAATCTTAAGGGCTGGAAGGGACTTTGAAAGATCATATAGTCCAGTTCTCTTTCAGAATAGGACCAGAAGTTTTATAAAACATCTTTATTTAAAACAGAATAGTAAAAGTTCAGTCCTAGCTTCGGGTCTCTTAAAGCGTCTATAACAGTGCAGTAACAGCAGGTATTTTGTGTCCATGATACATCAATTCTCTGAAGAAATTTGCAGTAAAGTCATGACAGAAATACAAACATATAAATAAAAATAAAATCAACATTTGCAGTCATCATAGACAGGCTAATTAAAAATGAAACATTGTTCTAAAAAAAAGTACAGAGGATTTTCCTTGAGACCCTGAGGCTTAAAATAAAATAATAAATAAATTTTAAAAAAAGGAAACAGTAAGAGAAATAACTTTAAAAGGCCATTTACAAACAAAACAAAGCACAGTTGTTAGGTTTAATAGAAATCTGGAACCTAAACAGAAATAAAGTAACTTGGTGCAAATATGTACTTTTAAATAGTAGTAAGAAAAAATGTTAATAGAGGAATAAACAGTAAAATTTAAAACAGACATGGAATTCTTAATGAATTTGAATAAAACTATAGCTGTATACTACATTTACTGGATGAACTTAAAAGTATTTTCTTGTCATATTCAAAATTTCATTCCTTAGGTGATATAAATGGCTACCTTTTTACTTTACAATGTAGCTACAAGATTTTTGTTATAGTTTTTTTGCCTTTTTAATATATTACTTGAACAATAAAAGCATTTTCACTGTTGGGCAGTAGTAGAATTTTGAGAAACTTAAACTTCCTTGCAAATGTTTTAGAAAGCTAAGTGCATACATCTATATTTTTCAATTCACATAGCTCCAGGCTAATATTATTTAACACTGTTTACTGGCATAAGATAGTCTTCTTAAAATGTTTTGCTGCTTTTTTCATTTCATTGACTCTCTGTGAAAAAGATGAAGAATCATGTAAACTTAACATGAACTCCTAAATCCTGTTGTTTAGGGTAACTGCTTCAGAGATTACATTTTTCTACTTTTTCCCTAAAGAAGAATATAGAACAGCATAATGTCTTTATGAAAAATTCACTATGCACTTCAAAATGTGAAAATGTTTAGCATAACATCTAGATAAACTATAGAGAGCCATGACAGCAACATTGTTTCAAAATTCATTGTGTTCAGAGAGAAAATCCCTTTTTTTCAGCTCTTATTTAGGGAAAACTACTCATAAGACTAAATCTTCTGAGAATTTTCTTGTGTCAGGTCTTTATATATTCAAGGCATAGAGCAATAATACTCCGTAATATTTCTTTATGTTCTAATGAATGCAGAGAGACAATTCAGCAACATGGATGCAGTGTTTTATACAAATGTATCTGTCAAAATATGGAATCATAGCAAATGAAAATCAATCTCAGGGAAAAAAGAAAGCTCTCCTATTTTAAGGATATATTTTAACTACTCCGAGCTCCACTTCAAGAGAGGATACACAAAAGGAAATTTCCATTAGCAATTAAGTGAAAAAATATTGCATACAAGGAATTTAAGAATTTTTAAAGGTATTCTTACATCAGTCTGTGATTGATACAAATTAGCTCTACTTTTATATTTGTGTTCAATGACTCTTATGCAGATTGAAATAGTTGTACATATATGTATGTACATTGGGCCTCTTCGTGAGTCTGTAGTCTTGATCTATGTATCAGGAGAGCTGATAGTGATAGAATCCAGTCTCATGATGGATATGTGCTTGTACCACATGGCTGCAACACAACTGTTTACAAGATTAACACAAAGGAACTACTGCCTGACAACTCTCTCTTGCTTCTTAAATTTTATGCCAGATGAGATACTGAAAAGTTCACAGATCTGCTCAGCCTCTGTGCCTATGGTATGGGATGACAAAACAGAGAACAGGCATGGATGTTTTTCTGAAAAATGTAGTTTAGTCCCTAGAGTTCTAAAGAGTGAGCCTCATATTTATCATACGAGCATTTTCAGGGATTGTGTCCATTTCTCTAATGCTATCTACCATCTCGGGCAATTGCTACAAACACACTGGTGTTTCTATTCAGCCCCATTTCAAACACAGTAGGTTAAATTTGTATTGTGTGATATCTGTTGTGATAGTAGTTTATTTAGAGCTTGAGGGAGAAAACAAAAATCTATATTTTTTGTTTCATTCTGACATTATATGACAAAAAAAAAATTGCCAAGAAAACAATCCAAAATGAAAGGTTTTTCTGGGCATGAAATCTCTCTGTAGCTCTGTTGCTTTGTTCCTCTATTCTGACAGCTTTTTTGTTCCACTTCATTAAAAGGTTAAAAAGCACTACTACAGCTTTGTGACTTAAGAGTTTTATCTTATCAACAGAGAACAGAAGGAATATTTGAAACCATTCTTTAGAAATTTGCTATGTTTCTCAGTAATGTATATCTATTTTTTTTTTCCCTTTATGGTCTTGCAATAAATTCTGTAATGCTTTTACTTTTAGTTCTTTTTGAAAATGTGACATAATAAATCAATGCGTAATTTGAAGAAGGAATCTAATTTTATTTACTTCTCTATGTTTTGTAGGTTAAATTCCCATAGCTGAGAGAGCTTTTTTTAAGGAAGAGGGGTTTTTGTGCTTGTGACAGTAAATTTGCTTTAGAATTTGCAGTGATATATGGTTTTATTTTAAGAAACAAATCCCTCTGCTCTGAACGATGTCTCCCTGGTTTACTTGATTTTTTTAAGTGTACTAGCAACTAGGAAAGCACTTTTCCATACAATAAAATTCCCACTAAAATTGACATGCATAGTTAGGCTCAGTGTCAAGATGACGTTAATATTAACAAAGAATCCTGGAATTTTGGAAATCTTCATGGGGAATCCCAAATCTAATAACAAAATTTCCTTGAAGAAAAATTTTGATCTATAGGAAAATATTGGTAAATAGATCTGATATTTTGTCCAGAAAAGGTCTAGTCAAAAGAAGAATTTTAACACAGCATGGTTTCCATGTGTAGTGGAATGGGAAAAAATTATAAAAGTAGACCAAAGAAACAGCAAACAAAAAATGTTAGGAAGACAAATAAATGTAGAAGTTAAGTAAGCTGAAATAACTAGGACATAGTCTCAAGAGCTGAACAAAATCCCTAAAGGGATGTAATCAGATGAGTTTAAAAGAGAAACAAGGAAGATACTCAGAAGCCAACATAGTAAGAGGAGAGAGGAAATAAAGATTTTTAATTTTTTTTTCCCTTAGGATAAGTGTATTGGAATGAATTGTTGATAAACATGAACGTAACCATAAGAACTCCAGTCTTCAATGTCTGTATTACAGATAGTCTCAAAGGCAGCACAAAGATATTAATCTGCCCTTCTTAACATTTTTTCACTGCTTTAATGACCTTCTAAAACTAATATGTCAACGCTAAAACATATGTTCCGAGTAACATGTAAGATTTGCTACAAAATACCTAGGGCACCGAATACACTGAAAAAAGTCACAAAGAGTATCAGAAGCAAGTGCTGGACAGAATCAATGATTCCCACTTTCTCCAAGTTCCATTCAGCACATTAAGGCTTCCTCAGTCCTACTTCTGTTCTGACACCGTAACTTTTTATTGTTTTTTTCTATATCACATCCAGTTGAAATAAAAAGTGTAGAGTGTGACCTTGTTCTAGATAAATTTAATGCAAAACTTCAGAAACATAAATATTTTATAAATATAAGTGTCATCTCTGAAGTAACTCATTAAAACACCATCAGTGATCAACAGACAACAAGTCTCAGGTACATCACTTATAGAATTGTTTACATTTATATTGAGTATAATCACGGTAATATAGAATTCTGGCAATATACTCCAAATAGCACTAAATCAAATGTTTCCACAGAAAAATATACATATATATATATATATATATATATATACACACATATAAACTATGTATATTTTTTATTGGATTCTCAATTTTCTGAACTTCACTTAGGAAAACACTGACATCAAGGTCATATATTTGCTTCCAAACGATCAGACATATGTTTTATGTTATCTTAAGTACAAACATTTGGAAGCATATTTTACGTATTTAAAGCAACACATTTAAGATAAAGAAAATGAATTCTTCTATACAGATGTATTTTTTGCTATTACAATAGAAAAATCTCTTCATTTTTTAAACTTACCCATATTTCACTTTTAACTCCTTTTCTTGTTAACTAGAAACTAATAGATAACTTAGATGTCTTCCTGAAGAAGGAATATATTTCTGCACTGCTCTATTGATAGTGTTAATTCGAAATACATTTTTTATGAATATTCACATTTCCAAATGACTTCTCATAAGGGATATCCCATCAGAATTTGATTACCTTTGGAACTAGAGTTACAAGAAGCAACATTTTTTTTACGGTTAGTTTTGTAAAATAATCCAGTCTCTACAGTATAGCACATGCACTTATTTTGATTCATTTAATCACTTAATTGAACATGAATAAAAAGAAGGAGGAACTGCATATTAAAGACACCAGGACCCACTGACTTTCAAAGTTATAAGTTCACCATGCATTATTTAAAGGATTCCTGCCACCTTTAATCAGATGGACCTAAATAATCATGCTATTTCTCTCATACATAAAAAAATATTTTTACATACTTTCATTCATTATCTTTGCAAATGTTTTATTTTCCTTTCCTTACATGTATGAAATATGAAGTTAATAAAATCTATATAAATCAATCTAAAAAAAATTTAGGATATTTGTAGATGTGAGAACTTGTCGTCATAGTGATTTGGTGAGGAATTCAGACTAGACCGAAACATCTTTAAAACTGTCCTAAAAGATACAATAACTTTTACCATAAAAATATCATGCTAAAATATATAATAAAAAATAATTTATTTCTTTTTTATATTTTTTTCTCCCGTAATGTTTCCTGTGGGCTACACAGCTGATGGAAGCTAGTTATAATCACAGTATAAGAGAATCTTTAAGGTTGGAAAAGACCTTTAAAATCATCAAGTCCAATCACTAACTTAATACTGCCAAACCCATCACTAAACTAAACCATATCCCTCAGAAACTCATCTAGGTATCATTTGAATATCTTTAGGGATGTGGTGACTCCACCATATCCCTGGGCAGCCTGTTCCAAAGCTTTCTAAATCTATCAGTGAAAAAGTTCTTCCTAATCTTAATCTATTCGAAACTTTCCCTGGTACAACTTGAACCCATTTCCCTATGCCCTATTCATTCATTACTGGAGAGAAGAGATTGACTCCCACCTCACTACAACTCCACTTCAAGTAGTTGTAGAGAAACTACTTTGACCAAGAAGCAGTTTAATTTGTAACAATCTTTAAATAATAATAATAAAATCTACTTAAGGTTAGATTTCTAGGTTTGATTGGAATTAGGGATTTATTTATTTTTTAAGAGTCTTTGTTTTACTGAAGAGAACTCCGAAAGTAGAATTATACACTTACTATGTTACACTTTTCTAGGCCCTTTTCAAATAAACACTTTAGTATTGGTAGAGTCAAGATTTAATGCAGGATATTTTTCAACATACACTCTTTATCTTCAAGTAGTGTTGCAACTCTCAGACAGAAGATTGGATAGAGCATGAAAAGATTTTTAGAAAGACAATAACTGAGCTTCTAAATATAGAATATTTTAATTTAATTAATATTTCTAAATTAATTATCAACATTATTGAGTCATTTATATTACAACTGGAATTTCAAAGAATGTAAACTCATAACAGATGACTCTTTGTCCATATTTCATACAAATAGAAGAATCTCTGTAATCTCTATTGAGAACTTTCTTCAATAAAAGTCCACTAAAAAGATGTTTGATATTTTATTGCCTCATATGCTTAAGTGCTGGAGAATGTAACTATCGGTGTGTATCAATGTAATTTTATTCTGTTCTTTTTGTTGATTTTAACATATGTACTTATTCTTTTGGATTGTTTAGAAGGGACCTGCATAACTTTTACATTATTAGCAACATATATCTTTTCAGCTAAAAAAAAAACCACATAGAAAAAACCCAAATCCATTTAGAAAGCATTGTAACAATAAAATTATTTGCTAGCAAAATCAATTGTAACACATTACCTATTCATAATCTCCACAAATGAAATTCTAAAATGAATGAGGTGGTTTACATCATTATACCATTTAGGAAAGTACTTCATAGATTCAGTTTTCTGGTGATTGAAGTTTTATTTTTTTATTTATTTTCTAGTCATAATTTAAATGAAGTTAGTTTGCTTTCATTAACTGAAATTGTTTGGATTAACTCTTTGTATCTGGATATTTATTCTACTGATATATTCACAAAGGAATCCACTCACAGATCCAATTTTGTTAAGACAGAATAGTAATCATAACCATTCATGTACAGTTAAGCAATAATTAAGATTACACAATCTGTATTTCTGGGTTCATGTACAGTTAAGCAATAATTGAGATTACACAATCTCTATTTCTGAATTCCTAATAGCACTGAAAATCTTTTCCAATTTTTACCAAACAGTCTGCAATCTACAAAGTTTTGATTAACCATTATGTGTCATGATTATGTGGTTGCATTTTTTTCCTTAAACAGCGTCTTTAGTTTTGTTATTTATATTAGTGCTTCTTGGTTTTTCTAATATTTTATCTTGATTTTTTTTTCCTGTTCAGAAAAGTTAGTCAAAAGAACTTACTAGCATCTCATTCCACAAATTTCTTTTCATTGACTTTCTGTGATTTGCATCACATCTTGTTATTACTAAAGAAGTGTGCAAATAACTTAATGGTTGAAACTTTCCTGTATTTATCTTTTTTATTTTTCATAAATGCTGAGAAGACCTCTGTGACTGCAGCTAATCTTCTGTATGTCTATATCATATAAGTGATTTTCTTTGTAATAGCTGGTTTTGCTGAACATATATGATTGAAAAAAACTGAATTAGTCTACTGCCAAACGTAATTTAGTCATGGTTAATGATGTGTACATTCATTCTGGTTTTAATTAATTGAATTAGTATAATGTAGATTTTTCCACTTCACATCTGCTTCTATTTACTAAATAACCCCTTTTACCAGCTGTAACATTCAATGCATTTTTTTCTTCAACTGCAGTAAAAATTAAAAAAAATTATCAGCATAACTGAAGTTGATTAAAAAATGTTTACTAGCGTAAACCACTCTTGCTTTCCTCTTTGAAAACTAAAAGCATGTTCGGTTTGAATCTTACTCTTTTTGTTTACTATATTTGACTGGTGCTAGCAACACACAACATAGAAAAGCAGGAAAATACACATCTGCAGGCAGCAAATAACTGGAGCAATGTATTGCTTCTCATGTCGTAAGAAATTCCATGCAAAATAAAAGACTTAAACCTCAGACCTATTGAACAGCTGGTACAAACTGGCTAGAGAAGTCCTGAAAAGTCTCTGGAGCACCTTTACGCTAACGAAGTGATGCATGGGTATATATTTTGGCAGAACTGGAATTTTAATTGGATACTATCTAGATTTAGATTGAATTATAACTGTAAAAATAATTGCTTTTTAGAGAGTTCTGTGGAAGTTTCATAGTGAATCCTATATCTAAATATATTATCTAAACAGGAAAGGAATAAAGACAAAGAAACCCCTCACTTTTGAAGAGGCTTTTATATATGGAGTTGTACTTTTTAAATCTCATAATAATCTATTATTTAATGTGTAAAAGTAATGTGAAGTACATTGTTCTGTGTACAGAGTTTTCAACTAGAATATTGTTGCTGATTGCAATGGATACTGGAGCAGCATGAAGAGCACCAGTAGTGGCGGCAGCAAGCAGCGGTGGGACACGAGTGATACACATGGACAAACATAGGTTTGTCTGAAGCAGGACATATCCAGAAAAATTGTGGATTGGATGAGACATCAAGGGGCAGAGCCTGTACATGTCATTGCAGGAGATTTAACAGGCTAAAACGTTCAGCCCACCTGATTTCAGTATGAACTGCTTTTGGCAGAAGTAACTTTCTTCCTCTTAGCCAAAACAGGTTTATGTTCTGGATTTATTGTGAAATTGTGTTTTGGTTATTGCTGAGCAGTACTTGCACAGTCAAGGCCTTTTCTACTTCTGTCCCTGCCCTGACAGCAAGTGGGCTGGGAGTACACAAGAAACCAGGCCAGCTGAGCTGAACTAGGCAAAGGGCTATTCCATATCAAGAATGTCATGCCCGATAAATAAAGTGAACAGTTATCTGGGAGGGGCAAATCGCTACTCAAGTATTGGTCAATGTGGTGGTGGGCAACTGCATTGTGTATTACTTATTGTGCTTTTTGCCCCCTTTTAAAAATGTCTTTCTCTTTTTCTGTGTTATATTCCTTTTCACTACAATTATTATTACTATATATTCCATTATTATTGTAGCTGTTATTGTTGTTTGGGTTTTTTTCATTTTAGTTATTAAACTCAATACATGACTCTTACTTTTTTCCACTTGAGAGGGAGGGGAAGGGAGGGAGAGAAAGAGAGAGCAAGTGGTTATGTGGTGCTTAGTTGCTGGCTTTGTTGGGGTTAAATCACAGCAGAATGAAAGAGTATATGCACTTCCTAGCTGGCAGATGTACAGCAGTGAAGTGGCCACCCAACAAAATCCTCAGCACCTAGCACTTGGTAAAACTAATGCAGCCACACAAACTGAGGCCTTGTTCAAGCACCTGACCACTCAGGTTTGCAGCTGTGGGATGTGTGACGATATTCCTGGAGGTGGAAAGTGATTGCAAGTAAGCCTGTGGGAGGTGTGACCAGATTGACACATTGCTCTGCTTGGTGGCTGAGCTCCATGAGGAGGTGGACAGATTGAAGACTATTCGAGAGTCTGAAAGGAAGATTCACCAATGGAGACATACTCTGCAATTTCTGATGCAAGTCAACTTGGTGTGACCACTATGAAGACAGGTCCTGGATCTGTTTTGTGTCAACAGGAAGGCAATAACACAATGGATACAGAGAGGTGAAAGAAAGTTTGGATCAGTTAGAGAAACATCTGCTTACCCTCTTAGGTATCCTTACAGAATAGTTACAAGGCCCTGGGTACGGTAAATGTGCATGATGAGATCAAGGAGGAAATTATACAAGCAATCTTGCCAAGGTCAGACAGACCAGTCCCTCACAAAACCACCTCTGCAATAAGACCAGTACAGAGAAAAAATAATAGTGAGTTATGGTCACTGATGACTTCCTCTGACATGGAATTGAAACACGTGTTTGCACACTGGGCCCTCATTTTAGGAAAGTTTGCTGCCTCTCTAGAGCTTGAATTAGGGATGTCATCACAAGACTGAAGAGCCTAGTATAACCTTCAGACTACTATACATTCATGCTCTTTCACATGGTTACTAATAATGTCGCAACAAAAAGTCTGCAAATGATCAAAAGAGATTTCAGAGCCCTTGGAAGAATGCTAAACAATTCGGAAGTACAGGTAGTGTTTTGCTCAGTCCTCCCAGTAGTTGAGGGATATTTTGGAAGAAACATGTGAGTCCAGAACTGATGTCTCTACCAAAACTTTGATGTTTAAAACCATGGAAGAGTCTTTGAGCCTCAAAGTGTGAAGAGGTTTAGTGAGATCTACCTCTCTCAATGGCAAAACTGTGTCTTTCAGCATAATCTGGCAGGACTAATCAAGTAATCAAGAGATTTAAATTGGTATTGATAGAGGAAGTGGATACCAATAGGATATCCAAGTGATCCAAGGATTGGCATGCCATTGACTGAGGGTCCATATGCTAGTGGGAACATTTACACTGCTCCTGGGAGCACAGAGGGCTCATGAGCATATCTGAAGTGCTTACACACCAACTAATGTAGTATGAGAAAGAAATAGGATGAACTGGAAGTACTTTTCAACACCCAAAGCTATATCATTGGCATTGGCAATATTTGATAGAATGACTCTCATTATTGGAGTACCTGGGATGGGTTAAAGGCTCTTCAGGAGAGATAGAAAGGGCAAGAAAGGTGGAGGTTCACATTATATGTAAGGGAAGGGAAAGGTTTGGTTGTGTATCCCTTACAGTTAGTGATGCTGTGATTGAGAACCTCAGGGTGAGGATTAGAGGGATATAACTGGTGACTGCTATCAATTGTCCAGCTAGGATGTAAGCACTTCACGTTAAGAAGCATTTCTTTAGTAAGAAAGAGTTCAAAAACTGGAATGGCTTTCCTAGAGATGTGGTTGATGCCCCGAGTCTGTCATTGTTTAAGTGACATTTGGACAATGCCTTTAATAACATGCTTTAACTTTTGGTAATCCCTGAATCAGTCAGGCCGTTGGACTAGATAATTTAACTTTTGGTAATCCCTGAATCAGTCAGGCCGTTGGACTAGATAATTGTTGTAGGTCCCTTCCAACTGAAATTTTCAATTCTATTCCAATAATTCTTACATTAGAGGAAATAAGACAATACTTCCACTCTTTCTGGAAAAAGGAAATAGAACAACTATACGAAATGTTATTTATTAAGAAAAATCAATAATTCACATAAGATAAACTAATGTTAATTCAAATTATTATTGTAATTGTGTTAAGCAGTCTTTCATGTCACAGAATTTTGGTTTTTTACATCTGCCAAGCTTCTTTTACTCTTTCTGTATGTTTCACTTACAGTGCAGTCCCACAACAATTGAAGGTTCAGAATTGTTTTTTCTTTCAAAACAAACAAAGAAAATCTTTGTAAAATTACTTTTTCCCTTTTTAAAAGACAAAACTGGTTACTCAAAGAAGCTTAACAAGAATAAGACTGTGACAAATAATCCTCAGTTTCCTTTATTATTGGTTAGCTATGAGGTTTTTTGGTGGTCTTATTTCTATTGCTGTCTGACAAGAGATTCAGAAGTTAATGTTCCAAAATATATTGCATATTTGAAATAAATGTATATACAAATGAAGAACGAAGTCAAGCTAGATACACCTCAAGTTTCTGATAGATTCAGGGATGGTGGCAACCACCATGCGAGGCAAACAAAAATCAGTGATTGATATTTGACAAAAAAAATAGAAGAAAAAGAAGTCAGAATCTGGCAGCCAGTGAAGTCAAGTAGTGCAGCTGCTAAGCCTCAGTCCTCCATTGCATAAAAACATCCCACAGGCTCAGCAATCAACACTGAAATGCATTTCTCTGTTCATCAATTTAATGCAGTCAACATGCTGATCATGTGTTTTTAGCTATACTGGTACGTTAAGTACTATGAGGCAATAGAATACAACTGTCTATACAGATAAATATTGACTGTGGTTCCTGGAATGATTTTAGTCCTGGTCAATTTACTGCTCTCAGTAATTCCCAGATACAGGTAGCAGTTGAGTAGGTAGCACAGACTAGAAACAAGCAGCAATTCTGTCCCAGATAATAATGCTTTTATGGTCTTGTCATTTGGCATCTGAGACAGAGGAATGTCTGTAGCATTATTCAGCTTATTAGTATCAAAACAAATCAGAATATAAAATATAGACTGTCTGAGGAATGTGTCAACATAATCTACTTCTGCAAACAGGTGAAGGAACAAAATACCCATAGATATGCTGCAAAACCATTTGCAGAGCTGAAATAAGGCCCTTTGAGAAAAAAAAAAAAAAAGCTTTTCTCTTCTTCCATGTTATTACATTTCAGCAATGCAGTTAAAACATATTTCAGGCGACAGCTAGGCAGTTATGATGTCGCCATTTTTAACCTTGTTATTAAAGTCATATTCATTTAAGAGAATCAGTCTTTATTACTTCTTTATATCTTGCAATGTTGTGTTGACTTGTCTTTGAACCAGCAAATAAAACTAGAACTGCTTTCCACTAGCTCTTTCTGGCTGTTGTTGCAGCTTTACAGTTATGATATGCCTCTGGAATCACTAGTCTACCTTTCCAAGGACAATAATTTTTTTTTTTAATTTTTTTTTTTTTTGCAACTGGCATTTCTTTTCCCAACAGGTGTTTTCTTACAGTTTTTTATTTATTCCTGTGTGTAGCAAACATGACAGGTAGATCAGCTTCAGGGAGTAGAATAGAGACAATACGTTTTAAGAAGTGCTATGGAAAGAAACACAGAATAGTGGAAAACAGGGTGACATAATCACCAAAAGTAAGGATAGTTGTTTATATTTGCAAGACTAGAGACAAGGGAGATACAAGAAGGAATAAGTAGGAATTTGGCTTTATGTTCTTTCAAGATTTTTTTGCTCTTGTGCCTCCATGTTACAGCAATTAGTGCCTAAGAAAGACTGAGATATGTGTTAATGTTTTGACAGTATTTCTCACAGTACGTGATACTTACTTACTCAGCATGCTAAACTAAAAATCAAACTGATTTCTACTGTGCAGAATGGTCTTATTAGATATTCTATATTATTTGTCTTCTTACTTCTTGTGCCATCATCTCTTCCTTCCCTTCATGTTTTATTTTGTGGTATATTATATAGCCATAATGCTCCAAACCAGAGTTCAGACAAAATTTACATTAAATACCTTAGTAGAATATAAAGCCACTTTGTGATTTTGTAAGTGAAAACTTGAATATGATAATAAAGGCTACAAAACTCTAAAACTCTTTTCCCTATTATCCCTCCAAATTTTCTGTTCAGAAATTTTATTAAATCGCTAAATAATATTTAGAATCAATCCAACTTGTTCAGAAGGCTATATTAATCTTCTTTTCCAGGGTACAAAAAATAAGTTAAGTTTTATTCCTTCAGCTGAAGCCCTACTTGTATTTCCTGGATTATATGTAAAATATTTAATTGGAGCAAACTTCTATCTGAAGTGTCGTATTTTCTAATTGCAACCTGATAAAGTTCAAAACACCGAAGAAATACTGAAGTAATATTGTGAAATGTGTTTGAAACTAAAACCCGCTTTATTTCTGAATTTACAGAGCTTTAATGTTTCATATATTTTACATTACCATTCTATTAGCAATTCTTTAAAGTTGCAAAGAACTTGAACTGTCTTGAGAGTGTCCTGAAATACTTACAGAAGCATATAGTGATACTCACTGAGTTAATAGCAAGGAATCAGCTATAGCGAATAAATTAAAACATTGAAGGACCTCACCAATTGTCCAAGTCTAAATGAAAAAGTCATCAGGGTTTAGGGAACTAAAGTTTTATATATATTAGCTTAGCTACAGAGAAGTGATTTTTTTTCCCTTGCATTTTTATTTCTGATTTGTTCAGAAACACAATAGAAAGGCTACAATAGTGCAACTCTGCCATATTATATCATGAGATGATACTTTAGAGATATTTGTATATCCAAAAAACATCCTGAATCTCTTGAGCAGGGTGAGAGTATGCCGTGTACTTCCTTTACTACTCCTCCATAACTCAAAAAATAATGTTGAAAAGAAAAGTAGAATGTAAATCTATTGACGATGTCAGAAGTATAGAAATAGTAGAAAAACAGGCCTTAGTTGCTTAGATTAAGAAATTCACATTTCAATATGACAGGATCTTTTTCAGAAAAGATCTATATTTTTAGTTAACAGAGCTTTAGAAGTCTAGTACTGTTCCCTTTATTTCCCACTTGTGGCCCATATGTTACATGTTCAAGTCAGAATAGCTAAATGGTGAGGAGAGGACAGAGTTCCAAAGGCAAGTTATGATTCTGAAAAGGAATGTGTGATCAGTCATGATAAAAACAGCAGAGTTCAAGGATGGAGCAAAGGCCTTGAGACTTGACAAGGAGAGGTCATTGTAGGCCTTGATGTTAGTGTATCCTTGGTGTGCAATAAAAGTCAAATTGGAGAGGATCTGAGTTGGATTGAGAGGAAAAGAACTTGAGGCAATTGCTATAATCTAAGAGTTCAAGGAGTTCACTGATGAAGGGAAGAAGTGATACAGAAAAGAAAGGGAGAATGAAGGGTTGACTTTTAGAAGCTGTTGGATATTACAGTATGCTTATATTGTTAGGACAAAGGGCAGCAGGGCTCGAGAAGTCATGGCGTTGAAGCGGGAACTAATGGAGTCACGGGCAGGAGTAAGGGCCAAAGGATGGAAGAATGATGTAAGTTGAGAGGTCACTTTGGATCTTGTAGATCTTTACTAGGAACTACAGAGATAATATGGATAAAAGAGAGAACAAATTCTTTTATATACCGTAAGAATAACTGTCCCACCTCCCCATTTGGGCTTCATGCTAGCAAAGGTAAAACATCAGAAAGAATGACATTTTGATTCACATCCAGTAAACAGGCAAACTCATTGCAAATGCTATAGTGCAACACAAATAAGCTAAATATTGTGAAACAAAAACCCAAAGCAACAAAACCAAAACAATTAAGAACTTTCCTTCATTTTATACTAGTGTATAATTGAACAAAGCAAATCTGTCTTTTCTGTAGTATTTCAGTACATCCATTTATGCTGAGAGAGGCAAGAGGAGAAAAATATAGAAAATATAGAAGAAAAAGGCTATAAATTCTCTATCTCAACAGAATAAAATGTTTCATGTTACAAATATCTTGATCCAGCTTTCAGTTGCAAAAGTAGATGTCTTTTCAAGCATTCCTACATTTATATATAAGCCTATTTCTCCCAGGTACACCCTAGTAAATAATCTGTTCCACTGATTCCTGTCAGAATATAGCACCAATGTGTAAACTTAATAGTTATAACCAATCCATATACAAAATTAAGTATAGCATAAATATTGATGCTGAAGAGAGTTAGCTATGTGAGCAATTCCCAAAAATTCTAGATGTTCAAGTACTGGTTCTTTTTCATTCAAAATACTACAGCTCTTCTTGTGCTAAATAGTGTGATCAAACCCACAGAGTGAAGTACATGAAAGCTCACAGAATTTAAAATAGTGTAAACCCCACTGTGACATGAATCTATATTATGGGAATTTTGTAGGAAATTAAATTTCTTTTTAGCACAGCATGTACATTTATAATGATAATGAATTTTATGATACTCAACAGAAAGTATTTTTGAAGTCTTCACTGCTTTCTATTCCCCTCTAGAGTGCATTTTGTTGTAAACTCCAACATTTTTGTGAATTATTTGACAGAAGTAAATTCCCCAGTAGATAGTGAATTGATTCATATAAATCTGAAAGTTTTGCGTTAACAGAAAATGGGGAGAAATTAAATTCAAATAATGCAGAATCATGTTAACTCATATTTTATTAGATAAGGGCCTTGATATTTGCATCCAGAGTGATCAAATGTAGCATTAGAATATTTGTGTTATCTGTTTCATTCTTCCAGCCTATAGAGATTTTGTTGTAGCCATTCTAATACATAATAAATTACTTTCAGTATTCTCTTGCTTAAGCCACAATACCACTCCTTATATTAGATCCTCATTTCTTATCCCTATGGCACAGAATGATTAACTGCTGATTTTACAATACTGAAAATGACAAATCACTGCCCTGAAGAAAGTACTGTTTAAATAGCACATTGTGTAAATAATGGTGGTAATATATAATCATATGCATGCATAAAAAGAATCGAAACAAATACATTTCATTTAGTAGTCATTGTGAAGTTATACACATATATATTCTCAAATCTTTAAGTAAATAAAAGCTAATTGTTACTGTCAGACTCTTCTTCCTCATGCATATGTACAGGGCAGAAGCAAATAAATGAGAGCAGTGCTAGAATCCCAACCTAAGGGTACTAGAGGTCTTAAGATGAACTGTACACCTTGACACAAGAAAACCTCAAATTCTTCAAAAGGAAAGAAGATAATTAATTCCAGATTCTCAGATAAGTCAGGAGGAATGAAGAAACAATTCTACGCTCTACACTTGCTCTAATGGACACAGAAAGTTTTTAGGACCTGATTTTCAAAATACTGGGGCTTATTGCTTCAGCTTTATACATTTAAAGACAATTTCAAACACAGAATTCAAACTGGTGAAAATTACACAAACTTTGAAAATATGACTTCTGAAATTCCCTGTAACTGAGCTTCCATAGTTGTACTGAGCTTTTCTAGGTGTATTAAGTGTGTAGAAACCATAGTAGTGTGTTAAGAAAGAATATGTTTGATTATTTGATGTGCAGCTCACATGAGAAATATCCTCACTCAAACCTATGGCTTTGGAACCTTTGATAACTGAGGATTGTGAAGCAACCTTTCAGTCTCACAAGTGCAGTTTTAAAGGTTCAAGCAACTCATTCAAGAGTCCTACTATTGCAAAAATATTTTTGGCACCCTATTGATTCCTTATGTGGTGGCTGACTAACAGAGGAACACAGATGGAAGTTCACATTGAAGATGTTTCCTAAAGTACATGAAACTTTACTTTCAGAAGCAATTTTTTTTTTCCTGAAGTATGCTAAATTTTGCAGGAAGCCAGAGGGAGAGGGGCTCAAATGTTGTTTAAAGGCTTGAGCTTCCAAAAATTTAGATTTTTTTCTCCTAGTATCATTATGGAAGATGAAAAAGTAGACCTCTACCATAAATGCTAAAAGGACAAGCTAACTTGTGTCAGACTTTTTGCTGCCCCAAAGAAAAATTTTAAATTAGTATATAATTAATATTTCACAATAATAATTAAGGTATTTGTACAGCTTACACTAGGCTTGGTTTTTTATGTCTTGTATGGTCTTTTTAAATGCTAAGCAAAAACTTCACACAAGGTCTAGTGGAACATATAGCTTTAGCTTGTAATACGATTTTGTATTGTTTTGTGTTCTTTTTTTTTCTGGCTTTTTTTTTTGTTTGTTTTTATTTTGAACCAGATGGTGTGTTTTATTAATTTCTTCTTCAGATTAGCTCTAACCTTTTATTCTTTTTAAATTCCTGTTTCTGTATAAATTTTCACAAGTTGCATCTTCTTTCTCATCTGGGGAAGTAATTTAAAATTCCAATGAATAAAAGAATTGTTTGCTTTATTTTTAATGAAGATTAAAAAAATCTGTAATGACTCTCCTCATTAACAGATTCAGAAGAAATATTACATTCTAACAATGGTAATGTAAGCATTAAACTTCCAATCTTGATCAAACCATATAGAGATTTGACTATTATGTGGCAGCCATGTTGTGCCAAGTGATAGACTAAAATCGTCTATTATTATGTCACAAAGGATGTCTGCAGATTCCTCAGCCTTACTGTTGCTACATTACTTGTAGCCAATAATGGAAAGATATTAACTATTTTGGGGTTTTTTTAAGAAACCTTATGAAAGTAAATATGTAACACATTGTGTTTTAGTGTATCAGAGATATATTTCTGACATCCACCATTTAGATATTTGTAAATATTAATGAGATCTTCCCATAGTCTCTCCTTCTCTAGACTAAACAGCCCAGTTCCCACAGCCTTTCCTCATAAGGAAATTGTTCCAGTCCATACAGAGATCTCTCAAAATCTTCTCTAAATGTGCCTCTTCAAACTTTAGAATGCTTACCTTTGATTCAGGTTATTTTTATTTCAGTGCTGTGATTTCCCTAGTGTTGTACTTTGCAACATTAGTTGTCCCTAGTTGTTAATCCCCAGAGGTCTGATGATTTGATTGTTCATGGGTGTCATAATGTTAAGTAGATTAATGAAATGGTCTGGAAAAAAATAAAAAACCTCCCTCAATATTTTGATTTCCATCTAATTGAGTTAGAAAATCTAGGCTTTTTTTTTTAAATCCTATGATCTGCATATCTTTAACATGTTGGCTTCAGTGAGTTTTCAAGGCAGTACTTTGTATTTAACTTTAAAAATATTTAAAGGTTTAATTGATGCATAAACTTACAAATATCTCTTTCACCTGAAGCATCTTCTCATGTGTTCTAAAGTAGCCCTTTGTTTTCATTTTAATGCATATTGGGATGGACTTGGGAGAATTCTTTTACTGTATTTTCTTCTCAATTCCAAGAATGACAAGGTGTGACACATTGTAAAAATAAGTTCCCCAGTTCTAGTGAATTTGATTTTCTAGTTAAGATTCAGTAGCTGATGGTGAGTTAGGGTAGATCTAAATGGAAAAAAAATATTGCACCATAACATGACTTTCAGTATCTGTTTTATTGTTCCTTGTCATGGCTTATTACACCAACAAAAAATAGACTTCTAACAAAGTCATCATCCTGGTCTCGTCTATCAATATACATTTGTCGTAAGTTAGTAATCTATGCATGTGAGAAAACAGGAACTGCTACTGGCAGCATTCAAACAATCCATCTACTACTTTCAGTAGATCCTGGCACTTGGTCTTGCAATCAATCATAACAACATTTATCATTCTAAGCACATGCACAATTAAAAGAGAAAAAACAATGGGGCTGGAATCCTGATGAAAAGTCCAAAGATGTGATTTCATGTTTCTGCAACAGCCTTCTTGAAGTACTGAAGTAATTGTAACTGAAATTAATCGCAGGCCCTAAAAGATAATCTTGAAGTATTTTGGGAATCTTGCAGTGAAAGAACAGAAAGCAGAAAGACAATTTTATTTGGCCTGAAGACTTGTCTTGATCTATAAATACAACAGGCTGTTTTCTTTCATTGCAATACATAGACTAATTAAAAGTGAATCACAGTGTGCCACAGGAAATGAAGCGTCTTTTTCTGAGTTTCAAAAGTCAATGCAACCTTAGTACCAGAAAAAAAGAGAAATATTTTGTTTGACTATTAATAGTCAAAATTTCCTTTAAATTTTTTATTTCTTCTGAATTCATTTCCATACATTAGTTTGTTCCCTTTTTTATACTAAAAATTTCATAGCAAGGAAGAAGTCTTTTAGAAGTAGGTATTGTGAATAATAGACTTTTCTGTCTTTCTAATCCATAAAAAACAAGTCAAAGCATATATTAAGAGTAAATTGACTTGAATGTACTAGGAATACTCACTTAATACTCAGTAGATGAAATGCAAAATGGCAGGTTTTAATAAGTTACTTTACAATTATTTTAAATGATTAATTGCCAGATACCTACAAGTTTATGATAGTTACATTGTTGCTGTAGTTACTGCTTGGTTCTGTGCAGTTAACCTCTTCAGAGATGGCACTAACCTGACAGCTTGTCTATATTTATACTTTGATTATGGTGACAGCACAAATCTGTTAGGTCTAGGGCTTATTAAACCTAAAAACCATGAGCTCTTGACAGAAGCTTTAAATCTTGTGTAGCTATGAAAATATCTGTAGAAACTGTGTGGGGAAGTGATCATTCAGGGGAGTGATCTGTACCCAGCATTGGTGAGGTCACACCTCAAATACTGTGCCCAGTTTTGGGCCTCTCACTTTAAGAGGGACATTGAGGTGCTGGAGCTTATCCAAAGAAGAACAATGAAGCTAGTGAAGGATCCAAAGCACAACTCTAATGAGGATAGTTGAGTCCTATTTAAACTGGAGAAAAGGAGGCTGATTGGAGACCATATCACTCTCCACGCCTGAAAAGAGTCTGAGTCAAGATGAGCATTGGTTTCTTCTCCCAAATAACAGGACGGGAGGAAATGGCCTCAAGTTGAGCCAGGGGAGGCTTAGATTCGATATTAGCAAAACCTTTTTCCAGCAAATCTCAAGTATTGCAATGTATTCTGGCCTCTGGCTGCCATTTTAGAGGCATGAGTTCTCCATCAGTCTTACATCAAATCTGCCAGCACTGTGTGAATAATTCTGCTACTCTAAGCTATCTCATATGGTATCAAATAGTAACATTTAGGCAAATGATCCAGGCCTGACTTGTTATTTTGGTTAAGTGTCCATTAAACCTACAGGGAACTTGCATGTGTAGTTTGAGTACTCTAAATTTAGACACCTCTGTCTGCATGAAAGATATAGGTACTTTTTTTTTTGAGGGACTAGTTCAACTAGATGAATATAAAGTGCTTAATTCAGGCAAATTGGATTGATTACTCACTCTAGCACTAATCTTTCATAAGGTGACTGCTTTTCTTTTTCACTTACATAATACTTATGCAGAACATAGAATACAAAACCAACATTCATTTAAATACCTTGACTGTGAACACACATCACCTTTGATTCATTTCAGATCATCAGCTAGCTCAAGCTGCATTTTTCTTAAAGAAAAAAAAAGTAAAGAAAAAACAAAAAATCAAATCAACATACTAAATAAAAAAACAAACTTACTTTTTAAAGACAAGCCTTGAATTCATTGATAATTCCGTGGGTAAACTTTGTGATAGGAAAAAATAAAAATTCAAAAGTTAAATAAAATAATTAAGGATTTTAAGAATTGACAATATTTGACATCAGTTACTAATCAAGCTTCTTTTACAGAAGAACTTCAGTAAGTGAATTTTTCAGTAAGTTTTTCTTCCTGTTGCTTTTTTTTTTTCCTTGAAAATAGCCTTCAATTTTTTAACTGGTTCATTAATATTAAATATAACAGATATTTTCCTGACTTCAGTTAGCTGAATGTAGCTTCATGTGATTTTTAAGATGCTTCACTATTTTAAATCCTGATAGATTTTTGTAATGTAATGTAACGTATGTTCCCTTGTTTTCTTGTTGGTGCATTCTTTTCACATGGGAAAACTAAAAATAATTTATGATATTAACCTATGAACAATAAATGTTTTTTAGATGTGAATAGCTTTCTGAAACAAATGAATATAGTATTTGTATGGTAGTATATTAAATAGAAAGCAATTTTTGACCATCATCTAACAGTGAGAAAGTATGTAAGTTATAGATGATGTTGGAAAAAATGAAATATGTTGTAGATTATTTCATATTTGTCAATGAGCTTTTGCTCCAGTTTTGTAGTGCTTTAACTTGTGCTACACTAGCTAAGTACGGTTTTATTTCATTTTTTGTTGAGGGAAGTTTTGTAGGACAAGTTGAGGGAAACGATTAAACTTTTTGCCCAGTCCTTGGGTCAATTAAGGTCTGATATAGCTCATACTTTCCTAGCACACTTCCAAACTATCATTTAGGATTGCCCAAAACTACACTCAAAATAATTTGGACTCTAACTGTTTTTCAGCTTCTGGAAAGGATGTAGCTGTATGTTTTTCAGAGAACTCCAAACTCACACAAAATGATTGGTATCCACAAAATGTTCAAGAGAGATACCATTAGGAGCAAGGGTTGTCATTAACTTGAGACTAGAATAAAACTTTATATCTAAACAAAAAATGAAGCTCCCTTACTCATAATACTAAACTGATATTTTTCTGTGTCTGAAATAAAATTTAGCTGAAGCCAAATGTGAGTTAAAAAAAAAAGCAACACTTCTTCCTTATTTTCATTGGGTGCACTCATGTGTATCCACTTGAAAAACTAGACAAATCTTACTTGAATTATTTCAATAAAAGAAAATAAAAATTAAAGGAAAGAAATGCCACCATTAATACAATTATTAAAAGCCTAAATTAAAGTGAGCCTAACATTTAAAAAAAAATATAATTTCTTATTTCTGTTTATAGCAAAAATTCTTTATACTACATTGAGTTTTCATCAATTTTCCTTTAATATTTTTTAATATAAGTTATGTCAGATGAGTGGGATCATAATTTGAGTTTACATCATGTATGATATCTTTTGTTCCATAGAGGAAATTTAAGTTTTCTGTTTGATTTAAAACTTCACGTGACTCTTTTTTCACCTTCAGTCAAAGCAGATTCACTAAAATAATTTCTTAAACTATATTAGTGTTATTTTCTGACAGTATTTGCATGCAAAACATATTAGGATGGCATTGTTAAGAAAATATCATTAAAGGAGAATAACTGTTTCTTGTAATGTATTTTTTGTAGAAATACCATAGGCTTCCTGTGCCTAGCATTGCTTTTCAAGTGCGCTCAGTTTGCATCCATACCATACTGCTTAGCATACATAAAGTTTGTCCATATGAAAGGTGAATTTTCTACTTTTCACAGACTTTCTTGATGTATTTGACATGCACAATGATATACTAGGTCAAATCAATTAAGTTAACTATGCAGCAGGAAATGACTGACTCTTTCAATTAATTTCATTTATCTCTGTGATTTTATAATATTCTCTATTTTCTGTGTATAATTATCTTCTTGTCTTCTCGAAGCTGGTGCAATATTCGAATCCTTAATAATGTAATATTCTTTTTAAATGTTTAAACTTTTCCTGACATTTTTTACTGCTTCTATTTATGCATCATTCTTGTGCTGGCACAGTAAATCAGTAAATGTGCTATCTCCTTGTACCATTGAAGAAATTACGTGCTGTTGTGTGCTTTCATAACACACGTTAATAACTTCTTCAGTGCTCTTCTGGTGAGTTATCAAGTCTCACTTCTGAAGTTCTATCACCTGGAACAAGTCCTTATTTTAAAACCTTGATTTATAAGGGCAATGTTGAGCTGTTCAGTGAGAGAAAATTGCAAAATACCCTAAGTTAAATGTTTCAGCGATAAAATTGCGGAAAACTTCTAAAATAAGTCTAGAAATGTAGAAATACAACTAAGATAGAAAGGTTGAGGGAAAATAACAGGTTTTATTTTCTATATATTTGTCTCCAATTATTGGTTTTTATGTCCACACATGACACAGTGCCTTTTTTACTTCTCCTTCCTGTACAGCACCATGTGGCACTCTAACAGTTCTACCTGTATAATAAGAATTTTGAGACAAACCAGACCACCAGTTTCACACAGAAGTTTAAAATGAGCAATATATTGATATTTACAGAGACAAAACACTGTTTACCTACTTATAACAAGCATCTTGTAGCGTTTGCGATGCTACAAGTTATCCCTATGGATTTGGGAGATATGTCACAGAAGAAGTAAATAAACCATGTGCCTCTGTGTTGGTGGGTTGAGGTGGGGATAAGACACACTCAAGCATCTGAGATGTCACCAGAATTGTTGTTGAGGTAGCTAAATAGAACTGTGAACTGACTTTAGGAGATGAGAATTAAAGCACTCTGGAAGGGAAACTGTACTTTTGACTGCCTACATTGCAGGTATGTCATCTTGCTGACTGGGCTTCTTGGTTTTACCTTAGTCCAAACCTCCTGGTCTATGGGATCTCTTGAGAGTGCAGTTAATCACACCAGGCTTGATTTGTAACTGTTGCTATGCATATGCATCCTTAATGTCAAGTCCATTACTCTGTCACCTTCTGTCATGAGTTATCTTTCCTTTCAGAATAGATGACATTTGCTACTCCAAAACAAAGAGAATGCAAGAAAAAGCTATTTGGTTAAGGATTTTCACACCATTACCAGTACTTTTCCCACATCATAGAACTACAGAATCATGAAATTGTTTAGGTTGGCAAAGACATTTAAGATCACTGAGTTGCAGCTCATAACCCAACACTGCCAAATCCAGAACTAAACTGTGTACCTAAGTGCCACATCATCATCTTCTTCATCAACTATAGAATCATGAGTTTAACAATCATGCTGGAGTATTTTCTTAGAAAAGTGAAATCAGATAGTGAATAAAAAACCCCTTTTTCTAGGTAATTTATTTCTCTCATGTCTAATCTCTCACAGAAAAAGAAAATCTATCTTTGCATCTAGGTGTGTTCACTCTGATGAGTGAAGAAATACTGCAGTTAACAGTCTCAGATATTCTTCCATAGAGGATAAATATTTATATTTTTCAAATAGATAGGAAAGACTTTCTAGTTTTATCTCTCACAAGAAGTATGCCTTTTCCATTAAAGAAATGTTCTGGAGTACAGTATTCAGCTGAAAAGTCTCAAGTAAAAGAAAGACACAGAGCATTTGGAGCAGATCTAGAGGATAGCCATGAAAATTATCAGAGAGCTGGAATGCCTCTGTCCTGGTTTAGGCCCATCAGGGAACAAAAGACCACGATTAGCCTCAAGTACCGAAGACTTAAGGATTGCTAAAGGGCAGGGAGAGCTTAATTGCCGCTTAAGGTGCAGGACAAAACAGACCAAGCTACTCATCTTGGGGAAGAAAAACAGAAAACAATTTAATACCAACTAAAACACAAAACCCCAAAAACCAGAACCAAAACAAAACAACACAGAATGGTACAGAGATGAAGAGTCCGACCAGCCCTTTAAGACCACCTGCTCCCCACCCCTCTCCTCTTCCCGGGCTCAGAGCCCTGATCCCGGTGTTTTATACCTCCGTCCCCCCTGAACGGCCCAGGGGGGCAGGGAGTGGGGGTTTCAGTCAGTCCGTTCCTGGTGGCTTCTGCCGTTTGTCTCACCTCAGGGCAAGTGGGTTCCGCACCAGTCCTCCTTGCAAGTCCGTGAGGTACCACACACACATGGCAGCCCTGCACGGGCTGCACCGACGCACATTTGTCCCAAAGCCCTGCACGGGCTGTACCGATGCTCATTTGTCCCAAAAGTTGCTGCTCCTCTCTGCCTCTCGTGTGGGGCTGCTCTGCGGTGCACAGGCTCTCCAGCATGTCCTGTGCCATGACCGCCTCCCCCACACAGTCTCTGGCCCGTCCGGGCACACTCACATGAAGTTGCTGCTGCTGATCCATAGGTTGCAGGGGTACCGGCTGCACTCTCACCACGGCTTGCAGAGGGGTCTCTGGTCTGATGCTCCATCCTTCCTCCTTCTCCGACTGTGGGGTCCGCATGGTCGCCTCCATCTTGTACCACTCTTACACCTCCTGCCTGGCACCTCAAATTCCCGTCCCTAAATAGTGATCGCAGAGGCGCCAGATTGGCCCAGCCGGGCCGGGGGTGGGTCTGAACCCAGGAGTCGGGGGAGAGTCTAAAAAACTTTTACCGGGTCTTCACTGCAACCCGCTCCCCCTGTTACTAAGCAAAAGCAACTCCTTGCTAAACCATGACAGCCTCTCAAATGGAGAAAGACTGAGAGAGTTGGAGTTTTTCATCCTGGAGAAGAAAAGTCTCTGAAGAGTCTTTGTTATGGGCCTTTCAATATTAAAAATAAGAAAGATAGTGAAAGATTTTTCACGACGGCCTGTAGTGACAAGACAAGGAGCAATGGTTTTAAACTAAAAGAAGATGGTCTTAGAATGACATTTTTTACAAGGAAGTTGGTGAGACACTGGAACAGATTGCTCCATCACTGGAAATGTTCAAGGTTAGGTTGGGCAGGGCTTTGTAAAAACTAATCAGGTGAAAGAAGTTCCTGCCGATGACAAGGAGATTGAAACTAGATGTTTTAAGGGTTGTGTCCAACTCAAACCATTGGTTCCATATTTACCCTGATTAAAAAAGAAAAAAAAAACACAATAAAACACTAAAACCAAAGAATATCGAGTAAATGAATCCCACTTTATATAGAAAACTTATAACCATGTTTTTAATAATAAATTTAATCTGCAATGCCAAAGATGTCATGTTTTCTAAGTTGGCAGCATCTTTTAGTTTAAGACATCAAAACCAAACGATCTGAAATTTTAAAGCAAGATATATCAGAAATATGTTTCTCATGGAAAAATCTTATTTTCCTTTACATTGATGGAAAAAAAAAACACAACAAAATATCACATTAATATCCTGCCTAAATGGAGAGGTATCAGTGAACTGGAGGTTAGCAAATGTTACACCCATCTATAAGAAGAATCAGAAGGAGGATATGGATAACTAAAGGCCTTACAGATCATTTTACAGATGACACCAAGCTAGCTAGAAGCATAGATACCCTCAACGGTACGCTCCAGAGAGACCTGGACAGGTTGGACTGATGAACCGAGGCCAAATATGTGAGATTTAATGAGGACAATTGTATCAGATTTAATAAGGCCAAATGCTGAGTCCTTCACTTGGGCCACAAGAACTCCATGCAATATTCCAGGCTTGAGGAATAATAAATGGAAATCTGTCTAGTGGAAAAGGACCTGAGGCTGTTAATTGACAACTGGCTAAATATGAGCCAGTAGCATGCCCAGGTGGCCAATGGCATCCTGGCTTGTACCAGAAATATTATTGCCAGCAGGACCAAGGAAGTGATTATCCCTGTGTACTCCGCTCTGGTGAGGACACGCTTCAAATACTGTGTTTTGTTCTGGGCCCCTCACTACAAGAGGGATATTGAGGCACTGAAGAATGTCCAGAGATGGTCAGCTGGTGAAAGGTCTGGAGAACAAATCTTATGAGGAATGATTGAGAGAGCTAGGATTGCTTAGTCTGGAGAAAAAAACCAGACTGAGAGGACACATGATCACTCGCTACATCTACCTGAAAGGAAGTTGTAGCAAGTTGGAGGTCAGTCTCTACTCCCAAATATCAAGTGATAGGACAAGAGGAAACCACATAATCACAGAATGGTCAGGATTGGAAGATCGGGTCACTCAGGAACACAACCAGGTGGGTTTTGAAAACCTCCAGAGAAGAAGACTCTACAGCCCTTCTGGGCAGCAGGTGTCAGTGCTCCATCACCCTTACAGTAAAGAAGATTTTCCTGAAGTTTAAGGGGAAATTCCTCTGTTCTAGCCTATGTCCATTACCCCTAGTCCTATCACCAGACACTACAGAAAAAAAAGTTTCCCCATCCTCTTGACATCCACCTTTCAAATACTTGTAAGTGTTAATGAGGACCCCCCTCAGTCTTGTCTTCTCCAAGCTGAACAGTCCCAAATCCTGCATCTTTTCCTCATAAGGAAGATGCTCCAGTCCCCTGATCATTTTGACATCCCTGCATTGGACTATCTCCAGAAGTTCCCTGTCCCTCTTGAGCTGAGGAGCCTAGAACTGGACACAGGACTCCAGATGAGGCCTCACCAGGGCAGAATAGAAGAGGAGGAGAACCTCCCTTGGTCTGCTGGCCACTCTTCTTGATGCATCCCAAGATGCCATTGGCCTTCTTGGACACGAGGGCACATTGCTGGCTCATGTTTATTGTCAGACAGGACTCCCAGGTCTCTCTCCACAGAGCTGGTCTCCAGCAGGTCAATGCCCAGCCTGTACTGGTGTATGTGGTTATTACTCCCCAGATGCAGGACTCTGCACTTGTCCTTGTTGAACCTCATAAGTTTCCTCCCTGCCCAGCTCTTAATAGCCTCAAGTCGCACCAGGGGACGTTTAGATTGCATGTTAGGAAGAACTTTTCACTGGGAGGGTTGCTAAAACTGAAACTGAATGCCCAGGGACATAGTGGAGTCCCCATCTCTGGAGCTGTTGAAAAGATACATAGATGAGGTTCTTAGGGACATGGTTTAGTGATGTGCTTGGCAGTGTTAGGTTAGTGGTTGGACTTGATGATCTTATAGATCTTTTCTAACCATGCCATTCTATGAGTCTATGATTCTCTGATCCCTAAGCACTGGACTACTCTCTACTCACTCTTCTTTAAAAGTATTTTAATTTATGTCTCATATATCATATATAGAGTGAAATGTAATGTCTTACTTTAATAATTTAAAAATATTTAAATCAATACATTTGAGGAAATTAATTAATTAATTAAAAAGATGGAAATGCTTCTGTTGCCTAAAACATTTATTTCTGGATGCTCATATGTCTTTACACTGCCTCAACAGTCAAACATGCAAATACAGGATATCAAGTTTGAAGATATTAATTATGGTATTCAGAATTCCATTTTTCTTCCTTAATGAAATATTCATCATCTGGTTATTCTTATTGAATTCATAGTCCTCCTCTGCAATTGCTTCCAGGTCTCAGCTGACTGCTTTTCCTACATTGCCCTCCAGTCTGACTTATGTCAGTGGAAAAGACAGAGTATTATAAAAATCAGAGACTGTATTGACAGTATCCTTTCAGCAGACAGCAAACGATTATACAGCTCTTAAGTTCATAAATGCTCTGACTTCCCAGAGATATGTCTTCTTATCGGAGGAAAATAAGAGTGGCCTTTCACTGTACTCCGAAAGTTTTACAAACCTTTCATTGCTCAGATTACAGTTTATAATAAAAAATTCGAAAAGCACTTGATAATTTGTATCTTTTTTTATTATATTAACTAGTGAAGCTGTGCTTGCAACTCTGAAGTAACCCAGAAGGGAATCAATCTCATTCAGCATTATATAAACAATATTTAGTGACTCATATCAACATATTTCCTGACTAGAAATGACAGCTTTGTATCTGGCAATCATAATTAACTTGTTTGATAGAATATTTCCCTTAGGGAATAAAAAACAATTTAATCTTTATAGATTAAAATTTATTTGGGACAAAGAACTCTACTCTTGTGTTTGAAAGAAGACACTCAACAAGAACTTTCCTCTTATGGATTTGTACTGTTACAGAGCATGAATCAGAGATGAAGCTTAATACCAAGAGGAATTTAGTCTTTATTCTTGTGAAGAGAGAAACATCTTATCCCAAAAGATAAGAGATATGTCCAGACAATTACTATTTGACATACTCCTACCAAGCTCTCTGCAGTAGAGTGCAACTAACTCTATTAACAGCTATTAAAACTAAACAGTTATTTCTTTCTAAACTATCTGCAGAACATTTTAAAAATAGTCCTTGTAAAAATACCCCAACCAATCAGACAATTCAATTTCATATCATGATTAAAGAGGAAAATTCCATTTGTAACATGTGAATTCTTTTACTTATTGATTAATTTCATTATATACTGTCAAGATGGAAGGGACACAAATTTCAAATGAAGCGATATATTTAAAACTGACATAATATTCTTACAGTTCCTGTTTACATTTTATCTTTTAATCTGCAGTAATTCCTCTCTTTCACTCCCCCTTTTCTTTGGCCTTACTTCTCATAAGCATACTTGTTCATTTTAAATAGCCACAACTTTTTTTTTTTACAGGATATATGTTATCTATTTCACTATTTCTGAGTTCAGCCCGATGACAACAAAAGACCTGAAAGGAACATGAACATTTTCATCATTTGATATGAATTTATTGTCATAGGGAAACAGTAGTTAGCTCTCTTCAAACACTTTCTTTTTCCTGACCTCTACCTTACTCAACTTTTCCTGAAAGATTTCAGTAATATAGTTAATTTGCTTTGTGATGTTTTGATATGGTTTTTTTTCCATAGAGTTATTGATCTGAGAAAGTAGAAAGAACAATTTTAGTTACCGTTAAGGTATCTTTGAAGTTCTATGTTAGCGTCCTGGTATTCTTTTGCTCGAGACTTTGGGTTCTTCTGTATTAACTATGTGACTGAAGGAACACAAGTAAAATATTACCAGCTCAGTTCCAGTGGTACTATAAGGAGTAAACACTGTGTTGTCATATGTCTATGCCATAATGCAGAATGGATAGCACTGTGGAATTTTTGGAGTAACCACATGTAAGAAATTAAAGAGTCAGAGACAATAGTAAGGAGAACAGAGATTGAACCATACTGATATTCAGCTATGTTGATTGGTTTTTCATTCCCTCTTAACACAACTTTGTAAATATTCTGCCATCTGTAGAATATTGATGATTGTTGTCTTACTGAAGAAGATGCTGCTAAGCTAGCTAAACCTTTCAAACACTTGAAACCTACTCTTATTGAATGTGATTACTGAAGGACTTTAAAACTGGTTAGGTCAAGCTAAAAGGTAACTTCCATGCTATAAATACACACAGACTAAAGGGGAAATTCAAACTGTAAATGGTAATTTGTGACCAAGGAGTGATTTGGCATGGAAAACATGAACACCTAATAAGTTGATGACAGAAAATATACCATAGTTTCATTTTGTAGAAATTGGGGAATATGGATGCTAAAAGTCCAGCTTCAGTAAATAAGGCTAGCACTGGGGATGAACCCAAAGTCAGGATGAGGTGCCTGACGTTGACCCTCATGTGATTGGTGCTAGTGCAAGTATATAGGAGTTGGCTTGTGCTATATCTTCACAGATTACTTGTATGACTCACTGGTGATAGGACTTTGCCCAATGCATTGTTCACTAAATCTTTTTATAGTTAAACACAAATGTGCATGTAATTCACCTGAAGAGGTACAATATAAATTCCTCAACAGGATTATTGATATGCTTACTTCATTTAGTGGAGTGATAAAGAAGGTCATGTTAGCCTCTTTACAGACATACATCCAAATACAAGTACATGCCTTAGTAAGCAATTAAATACTATTCTTTTGTAAAATTTCTAGGATGAAAAGGAAAATCAAATAGGTTAGAGCCACAAGTACCCCGATCAAAAGCTAAAAGATCCCTATGCCTATAGCATACAGCACAATTACATACTGTCACTATTACCTGAAACAAAATGCTTCATTGCTGACAAGATCTTTCCATACAAATACAAATCAAGGAAAAAAATAGATATAACTCCAAAATTCTTTCAATTAGTAAAATATATATTCAATAATGACTCAGATAATCAGCAGATATAATTCAAAAAAGTTGATATAGTTCACTAATTTACAGAAGCTGTGTACTTTGCCTGTTCATTTTTCATTTAAATATCATAGTTTTGTCACAGCAGCAGTGAAATACTTGAAAAAGTATGATCCATCATGGACGTCCATAGACTGCAAAGGCAAACCTGCCTCACCATGGTCTTCACCACATGTCACAGGGGAATCTTTCTTCCAGTGCCTGGACTCCTCCTCCCCCTTCTTCTCCACTGACCTTGGTGTCTGCGGAGATGTTTTCGCATTCTCATTCTCTGTTCTTGTTGCAGTTTAACAACTGCACAACAACTTCTTCCCCTTCTCAAATATGTTATTCACAGAGGTATTACTTCACTCACTAATTGGCTCGACCTTGGTCAGCTGGAGGTCCATTTTACAACTGGCAGGTTTTAGCCCTGTCAGCTACAGGAGAAGCTTCTGGTAGGTCTTTATTTAAAGAAGCCACTCCTGTAGCCCCCCACTACCAAACCTGGCCCACACAAAACCACTACATCATTGGTCAATAAGATGCTGCATTCAATTTCCATTATATCTTCCTGGTGATCACCTATTATTTACTTTTGGGTTTGTTACTTTTATAGCTCAAATTTTAAGTTCAAATGATATTTTAAAATAATTTAAAAACACTTATCCTGTCCAGAAAAAAAAACCAAAACACTGGTCTTTTTTTTTATATTTACAAATTACTTACAAAAAAGACCCCTATCAGATACCACATACATGCCCAACCCAAATCCACGGCCAAAATTTGGCAAAGAATATGCAGAAAGAAGTTTTTACTTACACAAGGATGGAAAGATCTTCTGTTACTCTCATGGGAAGACTCTTGATTTTCTGTCACATAAAGGATTTATTTCTAGCCTTTTTCATGAAAGACATGCACACATATAAATACATATATCAAAGATCACTTACCAAACCTGTAAAAAAAAACCAGCACAGAATGCCTGTGTGACACAGAAGGTGTTTTTGGTAAGAGAGAATGCCTCTCCATCAGCTGCTGAACATCCAAATTACAGCCTCACTTCAAGAGAGGTTAATTAGATCCAGTACTAGCAGTGGATGACTTGACAAATCACAAACAACAAAGGTAGATTTCCATTTAATTCCAATAAATTGACCTATAGGGTACCAGAGTGAACAGTTTCAGCTCTTCATATGCAGCTCTCAAGCAAAGCACCTGCATGAGTATTCTTTTTTGTTGCACTTTTATATGCACAGCCTAAATGTGGCTCTGTTTATGCTATCAATTACAGGAAGCTTCTGCAGATTGTTGTGCCATTCTGTACGTGACAGGGATATGTATTCCTTATAAAATGCCTGGAAAATATTACAATGAAAGATTCCTAATTTTCAAGATATATAGCTTCCTCCAACTGGAGGTTTGTGTTTTTCTCTAGGATATAACTTTTTATGTAGTATAATTAATGGCACCATTAACACAATTAAGCCATTCATACTTCTTTGTTACATGGTCATTACTTTTGTTATGCCCTAAAACTAGTTTTTTCCAAGGGCTGTACTCCTTTAGTGATCAATAATTGACCATCTGTGTTTATATCCCTAGGACCTTTGCTGTCATCCTGTGCTTTTATTCTCAGGGCTTCCCACTGAAACATTCACTCTACATAAATTCTTATTCTAAAGTCATTGTTAGTTCACTTTATATAGAAGAAATTTCCTAGAATATTATCTATGAATATGTTTATAATACTCTATCAGTTATGTGGATTTGATAGCTAATTATTACAATAGTTGTAATTATTATACTTGTTTGTTGAAATTCTTTTAATTTTCTTCAAGGTACAACTTTATATTAGTGAATATTGGATGGAGAAAAGCATTCGCTGGTGGTGGGAAATGTAGTCTTGAAAAATTAACAAATGTCACCCCCAAGGTTAATGAGTTATCACACTGACTAAAGAAGCTTCCATGAAACAAAGTTTACATTGTTTTAACTGCTTTATATCCCAACCACCAAAATTATAACAGATTAGAAATACTAGACAAGTCCATAAAACTCTTTGTTATTTTTTTGGACACATGCATCTTGAGACACGTGTTACTTCTCCAGAAAATGCAGAAAAATGAATACACCCTTCAGGGATATCTCTGTTCTTGCATTAAAAATAAGGAAGATCACTTTCATTTTATATGTTTCTTTATTGGGTTTATGTGACAATGTTTTGGTAGCATGGAAAAGTAGCTACAGGATTGTGAGAAGTTGCCAGAAACTTCCCCATGTTTGATGTAGTTAATGTCAGATGACTCCAAGATAGACTCACTGGTAGCCAAAGATGAGCCAATCAGTTATGGTGGTAGTGCATCAGGGATAACATACTTAAGGGGGAAAACTTTGTTGCACAAAAGAAATCAGGAGAAAGCAATGAGAATGTGTGAGAGAAACAGCCCTGAAGACATTAAGATCAGTGAAGAAAGAAGAGGAGGAAATGCTCCAAGTGCTGCAGCAGAGATTTCCCTGCATGCTATGGTGCAGCCCATGGTGAGGCAGGCCCTTCCCTGCAGCCATGGAGATTCACAGTGGAGCAGTAATCTGCCTGCAGCCCAAGGAGGATCCCATGTCAGAGCATGTGCTTCCAAAAGGAAGCTGTGACCCTGTGTGAAATGTGTGCTGACACAGATTCCTAGCAGGACCTGTAAACTCCCCTGCAACATTCACCCCTTCTGGTACAGGAACCATAACATTCAACCTCTTTGGCACGAGTTCTCCCAGAACTATTGGCAACTATGAGTCCTGCCATTGCCCTCCGTGTGTTTCAGGGGAACAGCCTGCTCTCTCATAGTAGGCTGCAGGGGGTCTCTGGTCTGATGCTCCTCCTTCCTTCCTCCTTCTCTGGTTGTGGAGTCCATGTGGTTTCCTCCATCTCACCCTACTCTTCTACCTCCTGCTATGCGGTACAAATTTCTGTTCTTAAATATTGATGACAAATGCACCAGGCTGGGCTAGAAGTGGGTCCGACTCAGAGCTCAGAGGAAGTTTTGGGAACTGTTTACAGGGGCAGCTCTACAGCTCCATCACCTTGTTACCAAGCAAAAGCAGCCCCACACAAATTCATCACAAGTATTTAATGAGCAATGACCACAATGGGAAGAGACAGTCTCCTATCCCTCTCCATCAAAGGAGTTCCAAACATTTCTTTTCACTTTTAGGAGAGAGTAAAATATAAAGTTAGGGATACAGGAAATGTGATTGGAGAAGAAAAAGTAAGATTAAAGTCTTTTTAGCATGGAAGAAAAATGCAAAATTCTTAACTTCAGAAAGCTAGAAACCAAGAGCTAACCCTAGATGGGTACTATGGAAACATTATTTATGTTATTGTTGAAATCCTCAACGCTGTTTTTATACTTTGTCTCATTTATATACTGTGAAATGCACACAAATTTCTTGGTGTGGTGACTGTATTCCAGGCATTTCTTTCCTCTGTTAGGTGTCTTTACTTCTGACTTTCATTTTTTTTCCTTTTTTTATACTATTTTTATTTCTCCACATGAAATTGTAGTCTGTTATTGGTTCTTTGCAGTTTTAAAAATTGTACTTCACTGAAAGGTAAGGTTGATAATGGTGTCCTCTTATGAACACAGTCTATTTTACTCTTATGTATAAGAAAATTTCTTGCGAAGGTGGGCAACACACGAAGTGCAATACTAAGACAAGAATTAGGGAATTCACAGAATGACTGACCAGATAATGGACCAGTGAGCACAGGTGCAGTGAAATTTCATGGAAATTGTTGAAGCTACGTCAGCTCACACCTTTTGGTCCTTCTCTAAAACTTTAAGTTTTTTATAACAACAAATAAATAAAAAACCCACACACTCCTCAACTCACTGTCTTCATAACTACAATATTTCTATTTTGTTTCCTAACAGTAGATAATTTAATTATATTATATTTGATTATATTAGAGATACTTTCATTGTCACTTGCAATACTGTACAGCTCCTTGTCATAAAGTAGAGCAGAGTTGAGTATGGTTCTAATTTGTTTATTTTTTTTACTGAAATTCAGTTTCTAAAGCCTGCAATGAGGTTTAGCAGGGCCCAATCAGACTTCTCATATCTTTACCTTAATATATTTACCTTCTAAGATAGTTATATGCATACAAATTTACTTTGATTGCATGAAACTGTATGTAATACACAGTATATATTATTATAGTTTAACAGAATTACTTAGCTTCAAGTAAAAAAATCTTAGATGAAAGCTGTCTAACTTATCTGGCTTTCTGCAAATCTATCTTGAGGTTTACAGTATCACAACTTAAAAAAAAAAGAAAATATCAAACCCTAAGACACATAGAGGTTTCAAGAAATTGTATAGATGAAGTGTGCACTGCCTATAAATACAACTGAGGAAAAAATAAGATCCTCATACACCTGAAAGATACAATGAAAAAGGCTACACCACATCCTGGCATTGCAAGAAAACAATGTTGTTGCAGAGCAGTCGCTATTTTGAGTTATACACATTATTTTTCTCAAGACATAAATTCTTTTTCAGCATTTTTTCTAGTAGCTACATTGAAAATGAACAGAAGTTCAAAACAGTACTTGTCAAGGCTTGATGCTTTAATCACTGCATATGTTATGTTTGTTTCACAAAGTAGTAAAGCAGCAGTAGATAATTGTGTTTCCCGGGAAAGGCACTGAATCTACCTCCAGCTGATGTAAACATAAACAATTATTGAAACATGCTGACTTATTCAGGCTGAGGCTCTAATCTTCAATATTTTGTGATTTTTGTATAGACAAATGCAGAGATATGCTCAAATAAAAATTAATCTCAGTAAAGACATTTTTATTTTTGCTGTTCTTCTGCAGGCAGATAAAGGAAAATAAAAATGTGATCTAAAAAGGTAATACATCATTTATATGAGAAATTTGCAAATTCTGTGAGTTAAAAATGAATACTAAACAAGTTTGTCACATTCTATATTCTTTCAAATATCATACTAAGTCTTTCAGAAACAGATGATTTTGTTGCCAAGGAAACTGTCATACTGGAATAATGTACTTCAAATTGAGTTAGAGTTTTGGTTTTTGAGATTCATTTAGAGGTTTGTATTCACACATGTCCAAACTGTACATAAAAGATTAATCAGTTAAACTTTTAAAAAATTTCTTGTATTGGGATATTGATGACATTTCATCACTAGTAAAAACCCAACTGTGTAGTATGTGAAAATGTAGTGTATATTAGTATTGACGCTTTTCAAAGTTCGTTTTAACCCACATATTTACATTTGAACAGCTTGATAGGATACATATGCCATCATCCAAATTCTGCTTTGTCAAGATGGTTTGTTGAGTGGAATCTAAAGCAATTGATTCATTGCTGAGGAGAAAAAACCCTAAGAGTGGAGGGAAGACAAATCCAAAAAGCTATGAAAAGAAAGAGGAAAGGAAAGGGAAAGGAAAGGGAAAGGAAAGGGAAGGAAAGGAAAGGGAAGGAAAGGGAAGGAAAGGAAAGGGAAGGAAAGGAAAGGGAAGGAANGAAAGGAAAGGAAAGGAAAGGAAAGGAAAGGAAAGGAAAGGAAAGGAAAGGAAAGGAAAGGAAAGGAAAGGAAAGGAAAGGAAAGGAAAGGAAAGGAAAGGAAAGGAAAGGAAAGGAAAGGGAAGGAAAGGAAAGGAAAGGAAAGGAAAGGAAAGGAAAGGAAAGGAAAGGAAAGGAAAGGAAAGGAAAGGAAAGGAAAGGAAAGGAAAGGAAAGGAAAGGAAAGGAAAGATCATTGCTTAAATTGCAACTACTCTAAAACTATGTAGTCTTATGACATCAGTGGCAATATCTTCTTATGTCTCTGCTTATTAGGATATCTAATTCAGTGAACAATGTAGAAAAGTTTTATTAACACTACTCAGCCTGCATGTCATATACTACTTAATCTGAACCTCAACCACTCAATAAAAATGGATGAAGTGTAACTACATATGGAATGCTTCAAGCAGTATTAGCCCTTTGAATTTCTTGTGTAAATGATATGCATTGCAATTTTAGTAACAAGTTACTACTTAAGCAAAGTTAAGGAAGATCAATTTTTTTTTTTTTTGGTGATACTTTGTTGTAGGTGATGAGGTATGAATTTTGCAAGAAACCAGACAAGTGGACAAACTAAGCCGATGGTGGTGCCCAACACTGAACACACTGTTTCCCCTAGCCTGGATATCCATCTTGATGGATGAGATCTAAGTTATGGCCAGCTCCAGTGAACATCTACCGAGGATGAAAGATACAAGAATGTTGTTTGTTTGTTCGATACAAGATGCAAGAGGGAATAAAAGAATGGTGTTTGTCTGTTGAGGAGTGGCGGTAGTGGTTAATGAGAGCATATAAGAATGTATATGGGTTGTTAAGATGTTTTTGTCTGAGCATGACATAAATGGTATGGAATAAGGGGTGGAGACTGTAGTGGGTGTGGGATGGTAGTGGTTTTCCACAGTAGCTCTTGCAGTGCTGTGCTTGCTGTTGGTTTCAATGTTATGACCACTGCTCGCACAGCATCAGGGCTGTCCCTCCAGTGTTCCTTCCCCCACCTTCACCAACAGCGGTGGGTGGGCACGATCTTGGGAGGGACCATGGCTGGGACAGCTGACCCAGGCTGACCAAGGAGATATTCCATACCATATGACGTCAGTTCAGTAATATAAACTGGGGGAGAGGAGCATGAAGGGGGGACAAGATTCATTTTTGGCCTTCCAAAAACAACCATTACTCATATCAAAGCCTTACTTCTCGGGAGGTGGCTGGACATCGCTGCTGATGGGAAGTACAGAGTAATAGCTTTATTTGCTCTCACTTTGCTTCTTGTGTGTGTGGCTTTGCTGCTTCTTTATTAAACTGCTTTTATCTCAGCCCATGAGACTCTCATCTTATTTTCTCCCCTTCCCTTGCTTGCTGAGGAGGTGGGTGATAGAGCAGCATGGTGGGCACCTGGCATCCAGTCAGGGTCAAACTACCACATACTGTCAAGCCCATCGCAAACCTAAACCATATCCCTCAACAAATCTGACTAAACTGGCAGGATAATTTATACAGAGACTACATTTAATTATTGTAGGGTTGTGTGCAACCACCCATGAACCCATCCTCCACACCAATGGCCCCTAAGCTTTAAATGATTTGTATCTGAACTAAGTTCAATCAAAATGATTTTGATCCACAAGCCATCAGTGTCATGCAGTACAGTGTCAAAGAAATCATTACTTCTCACTCAATTGCAAAATATGCTATTTCTACTAGCTACATGCTAGTTTGACAAATTGAGTTAGAACTGCCAACTCTGCAAAATGGAGACAGAAAACATATTGCAGGGGGTAACTTGTTTATGATCAGACACCTTCAGCTGTTTAAAAGAGGCAGATGGATTTACCCTTCTTAAGCAAGAAAGTCTTCACAGATAAAAATATGGTTTGTTATCTATCTGCTTTGGTTCATGTAAGCAGTTCTTATACTACATCTGCAAAATAGCACTGTAATCAAGAATAGAAGTACCAACACAGAGAGTTCTGTAAAACCTAAGAATGAGGAAGCACATTTTGTAAAGTTCTATAAAATATAAATTAAGCCATAGAATCTATTGGATCTTAATTCATATGTACAGAATTTTATTTAAAAAAAACAAAACAAAAGGAAATAAAATGTGTTGCAATGGCCCAGATACATTTGGACATCACAACCTGTTTTGGGAATAAAAATGTTGATATGGTTAGTCTAAAGTGCCAGTAATTACCAAAAAAGTAATTGGAAAAAAATATAGTTTGGCACCTACTGTTAGAATTTTAGCCAGCACTACAGGAATTAGAGAAGTCTCTAAAGATTCATCAGAGTATAATTCTACTGACTTAATGAATGTTAAAATGCTGGTTCTGCAGCAGACCAAAAATAGAACAAAATACTCATATTGTTTTCCTTTTCATGTTGTGGAACATACTTTTGTACACAGGGCATGCAATAGAGAATTAATTTGCTTTTCCTTTTTGATACAAAATTACACTTAGAATATACCTTATACATATTCATAAAATATTATTCACACTGATGTCTAGACTACTTCAATTAGCTCGAATCACTTTTTTTTTTTTTTTTTAGAAAAAGCTAAAGATTACAGTTTGCTACTATGAAAAATAGTTTTACCACCTACAAGACATGAACCTTGGAATTATAAAGTTAGTACACGCTAGACTGTGAAATGGTTCAATCTCCTTACTGAGCTCTCAGATGAGCAAGTAATCTTATTGAAGTTAATTGGCTTATTTAAGTTGCTAAGTACTGAACGGTAGGAATAAATTTGCACAGTATATCTCTGTTATTTCTGTCTCAATAGTGTCTGTAACCCCTTGGACTGTTTGCACAACTGAGCTCATCTCTTGAAAGCTGATATTTAAACACACACACAAACATATTGCTTTTCTTTCTTTTTTATTCTTTTTTTTCTGAAATACTGAACTCACAGGGTGCAACTTGAGATAAGTTCTTCAAAGGACTGTGGGAAATATGTGAGATCAGAGAAAGGTACTGACACAGAAAGTGTTAGTAAGGCTGCAGGAAAAGACACTTCTTTAAACAAATCTCTGAATAGTTACTTCAAAGCAGGAGCGCTTTATACTGTTGATCTACTGCTAGTAAAAATAAATAATTAAATGAAGTTAAACTAAACCTAATTCAACCAGTTAGAAAAGGTTAGAATCTGTGATGGTTGCTGCAGAAGACATTTTTATTTAACAACAGCCCTGACTAAGAAAGCAGGACTATATAGTTTCCTCAGAAAGAAGATTGAACTTTCCTTGCTTCCTGAATGGGTGTTCTAACCATGAGAATATTGTATTAAAGTGGAAAAGGACATAGATTTGAGTGTTTGAACCCTGTGTCAAGTGTGATCTAATATGACCTAAGAGTTAATGAATGCAAACTTGGGCTTGTGGGAGATCTGTGTCCTTTCAGCCTGGCAATGGCAACCCAGACCACATATGCTGGAGAAGTCTAGAAAGCACCAGAAACCTATTCCTAGGCAACTGAGGTGCAAAGGAGTGCAAAATATGTTTTGGATTACATGTTGAAAAGAGATGCCAAGTGAAACATACAATTAGATTGTTTTCCACAAATGCACAGAAGAGGGTCTATGAAGCATAAGTAGAGTGTCCAGCTTGGTATAATGACAACTGCCTTTGCTATTTCGAGCCCTTATTTGGTTAATGGAGTTGAGTCAGATATCTAATTTTCTCTTTGAAGTTTAAATTTGATTCCTAAGCTCTCATGCATTACTCCTTAAAGATGAAGAAGCCAGGAGCACTAGGCAAAAAAACCTGTCTAAAACTCATAACAGTTGTCTCTGTTTACCTGGCATTAATATGTGGAGTTAGTTGCAGCAGGTAACATTTGGGAAAGAAAAAAAATTCAGAAGAATCCTCCAGCTGCATTTTACAACTAGCTTGTATTTTCATGGGAGAACTAGGTCCCAGGACATTGTCAATTTAAAGATTATTTCTGGTACTCTTACACAGAAATATTTGTGCACTACTCTGCAAATAGGACTGTGTTAAAATTATAGTTGCCTAAAAGTGTTAAAGACTTGTTAAAGAAGAAGATGGTCATTAACAGGATTGGTTTGTCCATGGGATTTGGGGAACAGCACACAGGTAGACAAAGCTAAGCAGTGGCATGTACTGCAGGAGGGCTGTGTGCACCAAGGGGAGTATCTGCAGCTAGGTACAGAATGATGTTAATCTCCATAGCTGGGGATGGACATAGAATCATGGAATTGTTTCGGCTGGAAGAGACTTTTAAGATCATCAAGCTCAGCTTTTGCCCTAGCCCTATCAAACACTAGACTATTTCCCTAAGTGCAAGGTCCACCCATCTCTTAAACTCTTCCAGGGACTCCACCATCTTCCTAGGCAGGCCCTTCCAATGCCTGACAACTCTTTCAGTAAAGAAATTCCCCTCATATAAAGCCTGAACCTCCCCTGGTGCAACTTGAGGCCATTTCCTCTTGTTCTGTTCCTTGTAACTAGGGAGAACAGACCAACTCCCACCTCACTGCAACTTCCTTTCAGGTAGTTGTAGACAGTGATAAGGTCTCTCCTGAGCCTCCTTTTTGCCAGCTAAACAGTCCCAGATTCCTCAGCTGTTTCTCATACGAGACATACTTCGTTTTAGGTAGTGGTAGAGAGCAAGAAGGTCTCCCCCGAGCCTTCTTTTCTCCAGGCTAAAGGGCCCCACATCCCTCGGCCATTCGTCATAGGAGACATGCCCCAAATCTTTGACTAGCTCGGTAGCCCACCTCTGTATTCTCTCCCACACCTCAATATCCTTCTTGTAGAGAAGGGCCCAAAACTGGACATAGTATTTGAGGTGCGACCTCATCAAAACCTCACACAAATGGTGTGAAAGGTATGAGCATGTATACGGTATGATTGTGTGCATTGTATAGTTAGAACTTCCTGACATTAGTTACAGAAGAGTCTTTTGAATTGTACAGGGATTTATTAAGTTTAAAAATATCTAGGATTATGGGTTATCTGCTTTATTGCTGACATTGATCCTGAATATATGATTCACTGATTACTGGCTGATTGCATCCTTAGTAAATCAATATAACACTTTGAGCTTGAACTGAGCAGTTTGTTTCTTGAAAATTACCTACTTCGTTTCACCTTTTGCTTAGCTTTCTACAGTTTTGTGGTATAATGCCCATTATAACTATTTTGTAACTGAAAACAAGCAGTTCTTTTTTGCTGAAGAAATTGTCTATGACCCTGGAGTGAAATGCGATATAGATGAGTACAGACCTGGGGTAATATTGCAGAAGGTTTCCACTTATGTAATTTTAGGTTTGAAATGTGTGTTTGTATGTTTGTAACTATATTGACAGCTCTAAAAGACTGATTTAGAAGTTAATTATGACTTCCTAGATTAGGAAAAAAAACCAAAAAGCATGACAAAACCCCTAAAAACTAAATCAAAACACCAAAGCAAAGTAAAACCATGAAATTTTATTATTCAGCAAAGAAACTATGGAAATAATGCAGAGGTCATTTTCATTTTCCTATTCTTCTTCCTCTTTGCAGAATTATTGATTTCCCTTCTTTTAATAAGATAATCAGCTTCATTTCATGCAAGTAGTATATAAATGTACTGCAATATATTTTCTTAGATCATGAACTAATCTATGTATTACCTTAGTCAAATGTCATATGAAGTAATGGACACAGATTTTTTTCTTTACTATCAATTGGACAATATTTCTGGGAGAGATAATACTTCGTAGTCAGAAAATTAATTCTTACAATAAATTAACTTGCATTGGATAAGTCAAATTGCATGATTTTTTTTTCAGCTTTCATGAGTTTATACTGAAATCAGATATACTTTTCCATATGTGTGAATTCAGTACTAAATTCAGCCAATTTAGGAGAAAACTTGGAACACATATCAGAAAGTACTCTCAAAACATAGTTATTAATGTCTCTAACACAACTAAATTTATTTCTTGAGCATTGGGACACATCTATCCTGGGCTTGGAGGAAGTGGTGCTTGAAGATTGATCAGCTCTCATTGACACTTCTATCTTCTAGAATCATATCCCATGAGATCCGTCCAAGTGGATCTTTGAAGAGGTCAAAGTTGGCTTGCCTGAAATCCAGGGTCACGGTCCTGCTTTGTGTCCTGCCTCTTCCAAACAGGATCTGGAACTTTACCATCTCATGGTCGCTGCAGCTGAGGTTGCCTCCAACCTTCACATACTCAACCAGACCCTAATCTAGGTGAATCTGCTTCTGCAGGGGAGTTGAACTAGATGATCTCTAAAGGTCCCTTCCAACCCATACCGTTCTATGTTTCTATGATTCATGTCCCTACTGTTAACATGATCTATCTTTGCATTCCTCTGACTTCTGTTACATACATCACAAAGATTATAGTCAGCACTCATCATTGGAATAATAGACATAGAATTTCCATGGCTACTTCTGGTTATAATTCAATTTCTTTATATCAGTATGTTAAGTTTCAAATGTATTTTTCTCAGAAGAAAAAGATATTATTAAAGTAATGTTAGGAGAACAGTCAGTTAAACTTCATTGAGCTTTGTGCCAGTGCTACAATCAATACTATATCATACTAAATATGTATTACACAGAAATAAAACCTAAATGGCATACAAAAGTTAATTTTACAACAGCGTATTTATAAAAAAAAAACAGTAATTAACATTACTCCAAAATTAACAGCTTCTTTCAAGAAAAATGTTAAATTGTTTTCTTTCCATGATTCTGCTGTGAGGGTGTGCCAAACAATGTTGTTTTCAGACATAGGACAAGATTAGCAGTATAAGGAGCAGAAAAAAACCCTGTTTACAGGTTTTTCTTTCAGGCATATACTGTCAGGAATAAACAAGACAAAATGGAAAAGAAAGAAGCCTGCTTCAGTCTCAAATTGTATCGCTGATGAGCTCTCAGACCTGATCACCTCCATCTTGAGGAGGAATCAGCAAAAAGATGGCAGCCATCAACACTAATGACACAACATGAGCTCCATGTCATAGCTAGTCTAAAAAGTTGCTGAAGAATTGTGTATATACTGTAATGATGATTACCACAGTGTATAAATTGATCTTTAGCACAACATGTGTTGATATGGAATGAATGCAGTAAAGTTTGGCTTCAAAATTTAAAATTAATTACTCAATTTTATAAACAAATCCATCCCCACAAACTTTGATTGCCTTACAAAAGTAGAGATATATTCAGTTCCAACAGTTCTCATATTGAAATATACTATGAACTAAAACAAAATTAACAACAGTGACATAATAAACATGTCTTATAATTCCAGAAGTGTCACATAAGTCTCAAAGGAAACCGAGAGGCAAGTGACATATAGTGTAGCAGCTTTTGAGGAGGGCAGCCCAAATAAATGTAAACTCAGCCATGGATCAAGGGTAGTACGTGACCTGGAGCAGATGAATTTTTCTGTGTAAATGTAATCACAGAAGCCACTTTCCAAAACACTAAATATGCAGACTAAAGCAAGTGCTAACTCAGGAAGATTTCGGTAGAGCAGATGCTACAATTTGGAAAGAACAGGTCATTAAATCCAAATGTGCTGAAGTATTGCTTTGAATGCAGTTATAAATCCTGCTGCAAATAAAGAAATAAAGAAAACTCAGACAGTCATAGGGAAGAGCTTGTAGCACACACTGGGTGAGGCAGGAGGAAGATGAGAACTATATTTTTATAAAACATTTGTTTGAAAAGGTAAGATTGGAAATAATTTACAAGGAATTTTTTTTTGTATTTGCTTACATTGTAATGAAGATAATATTATTGTTGCTAATATTGCAATTAATATTATTCAACAACAAATGTTTGACTCATATAATTGTTTCCTTACCCTATATAAGTACCTCAGTAAGGCCCCAAATATTTGATAACTACTGAAGGTTGAAGTCACCTATTCATTAAATATTACCGCGAATGTATACTGAAGTTTGATACACATTGCAGTTTCTGTGTAAATTATTATGGAGAGATGATTAAAAGGAGGTTTTTTTTGGGTACTTTTCTTCATACAGTAAATCCAATTGCACTGGAATAACATAACTGTTTTACATAATAGGCTTATGTATTGGCTTACACAGGAGTTAAAGTCACAACAAAAATCATATTAGGGTTAAACTAATGCTTAATGCAGACCAGTACGATGTTCTTAACAATGATCTACAGATTTTTTCCTATTCAGATATCCTCCAAGTTTTTAGTCATTGAAACTTTGCTAGACTATTGTATTTAATAGCCTAAAGGTATCCATTCTGAATCTGCATACTTTATTTTTGAACTCATTCCAACTTTGACAATTACTTGCCACTGTATTTCCTAAATTAATCATGTTAGTGTAAAAAACTGAGTTTAAATCCGTTGCTTTATTATTTCTGAGGAATGATTTTGTATTTTTCTTTGTTTTGGTTTTTAGGTTTTTTATTTTGTTATTTTTAAAAGAATGAGAAATACAGAATAATTATTCCCTGTTTGTCTTACCCATCCAAGACTTTAGAACACTAACGTATCCCCTCTTAGCTATTGTTTTCTAAGCTAAGCTTCCTAGACTATTTACCTTTTTTCTTATGAAAGTCACCCTGTGCCTCTGACCACTCCCGATTTTCTCTTCTATCTGTTATATATTTGTTTTTTCTATGGTAAGAACTTCAAGCAATTTCCAAGGACTGTATGCCTCATAGATCTCTATAATAACATCATTATGTTTCCTATTTCTTTCACTTCCTTTTCTAAGGCATCCTCACATTGTTTGCCAAGTAGACTAATAATGACCATTTAACAGATGTTTTCAGAATATTATCCACAAAGAGTCTAGTATTAGTTCACAGTCTGCTAAAATCATCTATACAGCAGTAACATGCAATACTTCTCTTCTTTATGCACCTCTCATGAGACTTTAGCGAAGTGTAGAATCATTAATGTAGTTCTGGTGGTCAAGAGCATCTTTGAGCAGATCAGGGGTTTTCGCTGGCATCATACAATGTTACATTAAATTCCTTAATTTAGAATGATTTGTGATTTTTTTTCTCTGAAGATAATTATCCAAACCATATTGTAAGTAGAGATTTCATCAATGAGCAAGGAACTCTCCTTCCTAAATCAGATATTAGCTAATTTGGAAGGACTTCTTGTCTTATGCAATTTAGTAACTGTGGAGTATTTTCATTCAATGAAAAAAAAGGTTTGAGTTTCAGCTATTCTAACATCAGAGAAACAATAATAATTGAATAAGTCTAAAGTTAAAACAAATGAGGGAAAAAAAACCTATTACCAGTTTATTTTTTCAATGTAATTGTAATGAAGAAAATATTATTGTTGCTAATATTGCAACTAATATTATTGAACAACAAAATATTTGACACATATAATTGTTTCCTTATCCTATATAAGGAAACAATATATTGTTTCTATATATTTATATCCTATATAAATTATTAAAATGTATTACATGGAAATTAAATTTCAGTTATTTAGAAGCTGTAAACAACGGTACTCACAGTGACTTAGACGGACAACATGCCATTATGTGTTTTCCTATCTCTATAAAAGAATATGTTTGATGAACAAGAAAGTTAAGGGCAGATGATGGAAGAGCTCAGTCATATCTGCTCCCTCACAGGAATTTAAGGTAAATAATATCTTTACATGCATTGCCATGAAAATAGTACTTACCTCTAAATCTATTTAAAAAAAGAATATCAGACCACAGAATCAAACCTTCTTAGTAACACAAGAATGAACAACAGAAGAGGATAGATTTTTAATTTTATATTTTGTTTTTCACCCCTTTAAATCAAGGCTGAATTTAAGATAGAGTAAGAATTAGGGAAGGGTGTAGAAAATGGAATAGTTCTGAGCTTTGGTCTTGCAGAAGCAAAGATTTTTTATGGGTTTGGATTTGGTTTTCCTGGTCTATATTGTGAAGTTGTTCAGACTATTTGCTTTTCTAAACATTTCCTTGATATAGTTCGACAGTCCAGTTTCAGTGCACTTCCATTCGTTAAGAAGTTTCGATTCAATTTTTAAATATCAGTTGCTTTTAAAAGAACCTTATGAATAGTTTTGACAGCTACATTCTGTAAATTTTGATTGTATACTATGCCACCATCACTCTCCACACAGAGATGTCGGAATATGTTAATAAGAAGCAATTTCTATACTGCTACACAGTAGTTTGAAAAATCTATTCACACTTAAGAATGATGGAGAGGATGGAAAGCTATTTTTCACTGTATAGGTCACAAGGTCTTCAGTTTCTTTGCAGAGATTCATTCCTTTTTTTCTTTTTCTCATTTTTCTTCAAAAGTAAAGCTAGTCTAAACTGTTCTAAAAATTGTAAAATCAGTTTTCCACTTTTGGAGATGCTCTAATTTAAAAATATGTTTGCCATGAACTTCTAAACCACAGAATAAAATAACTGTAAAATGAATGAAATAATTTGTTGATGCAGAAAAGATCATTTGTTTGATGTTTCAGACTAGAGTATGGAAAATAAGTGAACAGCATACTGCCCAAGTCATAGGCAGACAAATTCCATTCTCCTATGTGTAACAACTTTCAGAAATTTCCCCAATTATAAAGAAAAAAATATCTTCGGAATTCTTTTAAAACACTATTTCCATAATATACTCTGATGTGCTACAGGGATATTCAAAACTAAATGAAATGCTCCCTATGCATATTTTGGTTTTATTTGGGTTATATTCAATCTTATTTTTAGTAGGAGACAACACACACTTGTACAATAATACCTTTCTCTAATATAATGTGCCAAAAGCTGTACTAATGAGGGTGATGGGAAGTCTGAAATAATAACCAATATACTCAAGGTATTACTCATGTAACTACTTGAATATTTAATTTTATTTAATTTTCCATCTTTATTTTATTGAAATAAAATAAAATAAAGATGTCTGAATGATTTGTAGATTAAAGAAGACTTTTAAATTAATATATACATTATTTTATACAAGAAAAAAAAGAGTGAGAGTGAAAAAGATATCTGGCTTCTGAAGTTTGATGCAACGAATGACTGAATTATGACAAAACCATTTTTGTTGTGCTTATTCTTTCTCCTTTATTTGATGTCAACAGAAAGACCAAACTACCTCACGTGACCATAAATTACATTTCTAATACATAAAGTGATTCACTAGAGAGATAAACTGTGTGTTTAAAGTTAAGACATATAATTAGTATGTTTATTGATTTGAGATCTGAACCATTTTAACTACTTATTAAAGTCTGATAAGCAGCAACATTAAAAAAAAAGCAGTAGTGCTTGTTGGTTGAATCAATAAAAATCAATAGATATTCATGACACATAAAAATTTAAACAAATTATCGTTTTTTGTTTAACTGTTCTTCCTGAAAAAAATCAGTAAAAACAACTTGTCATCTTGATGGTTCTCAGAAAAGCTTGAAAATGGAGTTAAATAATTTAAACAGTGCTCTGCTTAAAATAAGACCATTTGCTGTTCATACAGTGTAGCATTTTGAGGTGCTGGAGTATAGCTATTCTAAATACATTACGTGAACTTGAATTCCTAGACATAATGACTGTTTCCTTTAAAAGAGTAGAGTCTCTGAGATTTTAATATTCCATTTAATACGACAAGAATTTCTAGGTTCCATTTAAATATCTGTAAAAAATTATTATCTTTCCTAGAATTTTCTATTATTAGTATTATTATTCCAAACTGACTTCAGTTAACTCTGTTCGAACTGAAGAAGATTTTGAATGTTTAGGTTTCATTACAAATAATACTGTAGCCACCCTTATCAACATATTATATTTATTACCAGAATGAGAAAGGCATTAAAAAAATTATATATATCCAGAACAACTGTGTGACAACCACTAGGCTGAAAATAAAAATTAGCAGAATCAATTTTTTGATTCTTTGGAAAATATGGATGTTATCTTTAAAAATTCAGAAATAAATTGATGTTTTATTTTTTAAAACATGGAAATTATGTTAGAAGATTACTTTGATTAATAAAACTTTGTTAGTATATATATATATAAATACTTTTCATTCATGATAACGAGCTCCTGGGCAAGTTCCCTGATGAGGAAAATTTTTTCACTCACATAGGCACTCAAGCACATGCACACATGCACAGGTTATTGTTACAGGTGACTGAGACCTGCCCCAGTTGCCAGTGATTCAACCAAGTCCATTCTGATGTCACACTTGGTCTCACTAGTCCTTAAGTCAAGGTCTAGGCAGGGCTTGACTCCTTTTCACGCCTTGACTACCAGTTTCTGCATGTGTTGAAGCTGTATGTAACTTCATGATGACCTCGTAAGTTATGTCCTTGTTGATATTGTCCTGTCATCCACTGTTCACTGTAACCAGTCATTCAATTATTTATTGAGCAAGATTTTGACACTTAGGCCTTGTCAAGAGAGAACAAAAACAAAATCCAACTACATTAGTAAACTTTACCCTCTATGAAGAAAGTTGTGCCTTAATCTTTTCCAATTATTCTTTTTTTTTGTTCCTTATAATAATAGCAGACAGACTGAAAATAGAATTATTAAAATGAAAATCAATGTACCTCTTGAAAATCTGGTTAAAACTGAAGTTATATTTTGAAACATTCTTATCAAAGCTTTTAAAAATGTCATATAAAAACCAATCAGATTCTAAACTTGATTTTTTTCTCTCAATCTTATCAGCATGAAAGCCTGCTTGTCATTTCTTTGAAAAGCTATGAATCAGAATGTTGCTCAAAAGAGAAAAACATCCCTTTCTAGAGGAATTTTAATTCACAGAGTTTCTATAGATTACATTTTTCTGTATCATTTACATTTGATGTAATTGACAGTTAGCGACATTAAACTAAGTAGAGAGTATATCTGGAAAAACTTTCTATAAGGCAGAAAAAAACCCTAAATATTTCTAGCATCTATTTAAATGTAAAATAAAGAACTTTCGGAAGTAAGAAACAATGAAGGGAAGAAAGACACAGGACATATTCTTGAAAAGTATAATTCTCACATATGTCACTACTTGGAAAGTTCTTGATGGACTTATAAAGAAGATTGTATTTTTCTTTATTCATTTAATAATCATCAACGTCATCATCCATCACTATTGATTTCAATAGCTATCACAATCTATATTTACGTAATGTGACAACTATGGGATTTTTCTATACAGTAATAAAAACCTCACAATTCCCAGCTAAGATAGAGATCTCATATTTTGGAACAAATTAATATTAAAAATTGATATATTATCACAGAATAATCAGAGAGTTACTCTTCCTATCTTGGAAGACAAACTATTAGAAAACTTTCCTTCTTCTTTCTTTTCTTTCCTTTTCTTTCCTTTTCTTTCCTTTTCTTTTCTTTTTTCTTTTCTTTTTCTTTTCTTTTCTTTTCTTTTCTTTTCTTTTCTTTTCTTTTCTTTTCTTTTCTTTTCTTTTCTTTTCTTTTCTTTTCTTTTCTTTTCTTTTTTTCTTTTCTTTTTTTCTTTTCTTGTGCTTTTGCACTTGTATAATACACTAATGAACTTCAGCCAGACTAATTAGCAAGTAGCCAATAAAAAGATCTAATAGCCAGATATTGGAGAGACTATAGGTCTCTGAATTTGGTGTCAGACTCGGAACTTGGCTTCAGACTGTGAATCTTGGGACTTTGTACATTTCAGTGCCAGCAGCTTGAGAGATCTGAGGATCTGGGGTAAACTATTGGATGTCTACAATTTATATTATATATGAATAGGTGTACATGTACATGGATAACAGTAGGTATTCTGTCAGCACACTTCAACCTCGATCAATGGAGACAGGAAAGCTATCAGCCTGTTCATGCTTGTTTGAGTGCTTGTTTGTTGATTCATGTGACTAGTCATTTTTATGTGTATTGTGTGTGTGTATTCATGCATGTGTGCCTATCAGGAATTCATGCTCATCCTTGCCGCTGGTTGGACCTGGGGACTTGAAGTCACAGCAGACTCATACTCATCGGGCTGCTGGATTCAGTAACCTCTAACACTTACACTGCTGACACTGTCAAAAACCTTCTTTTTATACACCTGTCTGCCCCTCACTACTTCACTTTTGACTGCAGTGGAAAATGAGGACTACAATAAACCATATGTTTTATTTTTCTTGTGTACAACGCCAAGATTTCTAAATTAAACTTAGAGAAGTAGGTCATGAGCAGAATGCTATCTAGTTCTTTCATCGCTCAAGTATAAAAACTCACTGGAGAATATAACTATGTATGGAAGTGGCTAGCTTTTCTTTTAAACAGGAAAAAAAAAAAAAAAAAGCTATTATGGGAAACCTCTCAACGTTTTTTTTTCTCATATCCACAGAATGGCATTTCCCTCCAGATATTCCACAAACAGTGAGGTTGTACTGCAGAGCTTATTGCCTCTGGCATGCCTATGTTCCCCGTTGGGAAGCACTGAAGTGAACTGGAAGATTATGAATGAATTGGGCACAATGATGATGTACTCCTGGTGGGGCCATTCATAGATAGAACAGCAGTCAAAAGCATTCTTTTCCAGGCATAGCAAAAAAGAATAAATCTGTTAGGAGTGGAAGGAACATTTTTCTCTACATTTTCCCTTAGGATAAACACAGTGACATTTCCATAATGGATAGAAATGGGGAAAGGCATTTTTCATAACAATGCTTTGCTACAGAATCTTATCAGATTATTATAGTTACAAAAAGCAAATGCTGATTATTCACATCTCTTCAATAAAGAAAGTAAATGTCTCCAATGAATAGCTATCTATCATCTCATTCTTTTCTTCTAAATTAATGCTTTAAGTATTCCCAGAGATACTGAATAGGTTTCAGATTTCTTCTGTTGGTCTTAACTAAAACAGTAACATCCTTACAATTCTATTACTGTTCCTTTGGGAAGGAGGGAAAGGCTACGTACATCTATATAATAAAATTGTATTTATTTATATATGATGGCATGAAAAGGGCCTTTGACACAATGAGGAGCGCTGCTTAGAAGTAAATTACTTTTCAGTAATGCTAATTAAATCTTCAATGGCACTAAGTATTCACCTCAAAGGAAAATATTATTTATGAAGCACTCAGGAAATCATTGGAATTTGAAATCTGTTGCTTTCTCAGAATGGAAGACTTAGAAACTTTCACAGGAAGATGTTACTGGCATCACTTCTTCCTTAACTTTGACAGTTTCAAAGAAGCTAGCATATTTTGGCAGAAAAAAATGTTGATTAATTGCAACAGTAATAGAATTCGTTCAAATACTACAGATAGTGTACAGTATTTTATAGTATAAAAGTAAAAACTTCCCTGGAGTAATGATGAGGACTACTTTTATATACTCTAAATTCTAGCTCACTTCCTAAAAGAGTTCCTCCAACAGTCAACCAGTGTTTTCTTTAGAGGATTCAGAAAGACTTTTAATAAAAGTAGGGCCTCTTTGTTGTTTGAATTGCCCACTGAAGGCTGAATTAGCCAATTCAGTAATGCAAATAGCTCTACTTTCTTCAGGTAGACATGTATCCCAGCGTTGAAAACAGGAAGCATCTATTTGAAACATTTCCTCTTTCAGCTCAAATGTATGAGATATGTAGTTCAAATTGATAATATTTGTTGTTCAGTTGATGTTGTGATTATTCATCATCATTGAAATATTCAATATTATAATTAAATCCAAGAATTTGCATTGAAAATATTAATGTAAACATTATCAATCTCCCATTTCAAGTCTTCTTGAAAGTTTTACATAAAGAAACATACCAAAGGGAAGGTTAGTCTTATAGATATATGTGAAATGTCCTGACGTATTGCCGTTGCAGGCAACACTAC
>WBNH01011466.1:0-80451 GCA_013401255.1 Urocolius indicus | reverse complement strand
TTCTGTGATTCTGTGAGTAGGGCATTCTGGATATCTCTATAATGGGCACTCACAGACAGAAAAGTCCCAGCTGATTCTGGCTTAAATTTTTAATTCTCTAAGTTCTCTAAAGATGACTTTTATTAACTTCCAAGATTATGAAGATTTTTGTTTTCTTTAGAGATTGATCCCTATTGGGTGATATAATGACAATAATACTGACAGGCTATAACAACATATTGTGATCCTCTCAGTAGCTATCCACAGCACCACTACAGTAACTGCAATTAAAGGGCACTGATAGAAGCCTGTATTACATTTAGAACAACAGACTACGAGGCTAAAGGACTTGCTTATTGAAATGGTTTGGAATGGGAGTGAAATCTCACTGTCTCAGCAATATTGAGGCGATGAGCACGAAATAAAAGTGGAACCCAAACAGAACAAAGTGTAGCTTTGCATGAATCACTGAGGTCTGCTATTACACTTGCAAGCAAAACACTTATTAAACTGCATTACACAACTATTGTTTGCAGTAAAAAGCACCTGATTAATTTGGCTGTTAGTTGCTCTAGATGCACTACTGTTTACCAATTTCCTTTATTTGTGGAAACTAAAGAAATGCTAATCTTTGAATCTCCTGGCATTGGTATTTTGTACCCTGCCATGTATGTTAACAAATACCTATTCAGTTCATTTTTACCCCCCCAACACAGGAACATCAACGCAGGGCCCTTAGCAGAAGATATTTACACATCTTTTTTTTTTTCTCTTTTCCTACTGCAGAATGATTTTTCTTGTTTTCCTTCCATGAAGGTTTTAGTTATAGTTTAGTCCTTTTATGCTAGTACTGGCACTTCTAATACGTGTCCCTGGGATTTATGTTGATCTAAATGAACAACTGCACTGAAGCATCTCATAAGCTTCTATATTTTCATTTTAGATTTACTGCTAGTAATTACATGCTGTGCATATAACAGAGGATCTAAAATCAATTGTGCACTTTACATTTTACTGGGTACTTATTAATTTCAATATCTATCTCAATTTAATCGACATTCCATGCATAAATAAATGTAGTCCTTTTTTTTTTCCAGGATGCGGTGATAACCTATTAGTGACATTTATGAATATTTTTTAAATGGCTGCTGATGCTGTGACCTGAAAGAAAGAAAGAAATATAGGATGATTGATGAGGCACTCCATCTTCTCCTTGGAGAACTGACCTGTCACCTAAATTTGTTACTTTCACTGTTTTGCGTTATGAGTCCCAGAACATTTTCTTGAAGTGCACAAATGATGTTACTTTATTAGATTTGCATGCCACAGCTTTTAAAGCATTGCTATTGCAGTAAGATTACAGCCTTCTGTAGTGGCTAGGACCCTCCTTTATTTTCCCTTTGCCGTGGCTGAAGAGCTTTTCTTGCAAACATTGACACTACTCCAGGATGACGAGTGCTCAAGGTCCTGACAAGTAGGAGGATTATATGTTTAACCACATGACCAGATGTTTTCTGTGGACATCTGGGCAATATCAAACTGATCTCTACATGCGTTTTGTTGGATTTCCAAAGTGTTCCAAGCTTGGATTGAGCTTCCTCTGAATCTGCACAAAACTTTATATGGTGCTAATAGCAGCAGCTATCAGTAGATGGGAACAACATTTCCCATTTCACTGTTTTGGTACCTGCATTATTTCTATCTCTGGGGGAATGGATGAATCCCTTTGAGTATAGATTTGGAATCATGTTTAATTGACAGTGAGGTCACAAAATGTTACCCTTTAAGTCCCAATTAAAAGAGGACCATGACTTCTTGGATGCTAGGCACTGTAAATCATAGATATCCATGGACTCCAAGGAATAATTAATGTTCCTTTTGGTGTATATTTTTCCCAGGAACTTATCAGCTATGGCCAAGGTTAAGTATGAGTCCTCTTACCAAGGTCTTCCCTATGATGTAGTGAGTGGGAGTGTTGTGTCTCATGGGAAGTCATATTGTGCTTGTCACACAATTGTTGCTTCAAACATGTAGACATAGGAGTAAGGGCTTTGGTTCATTCAGTCTAACATGCATACAGTGCAAAATCCCTTCTCAAACAAGAAGGAGGGAAAGTGAGGGAAAGATTCACTAAGGTGTTATTTACCTGGCCCATTCAGACAACTGCTTCTGATAAAAATCATTTCACAGTGTGCTCTCTTGTGGGAGTTGGCTACCTGTTCCTTGTCTACAAAAAGAGCTTGTGCAAGTAAATCAGATGTAGACTTCTATATTCTGATATATCCTAGTCCAAGTATTAACTAAGCAATTAATATATTGAGTACGTGAATAATAATGGCATTTCTAGTTAAGCTGTCACAGATGGCCTAAACTCTACCCTCTCTGCTCTCACATAAGGTCAACAATATGGTCTTTAACTACGCTTCTCCAAAATTATCATTACTCAGACTTTCACATGCTGTCACCAGAAGTGGTGGATAAAAGCTATGATCCTGGAACAGGCTGCCCAGATGGGTTGTTGAATCTCCTTCTCTGTGGACATTCCAAACCCACCTGGATGAGTTCCTGTGTGATCTACTCTAGGTCATCCTGCTCTGGCAGGGAGGTTGCACTGGATGAGCTTTCGAGAACCCTTTCAACCCTTAAGATTCTGTGATTCTGTGATTCTTGTGGTGGATGGGAATTCAAGCACTCAGATACCACTGTGGTTATTCTCAGGCAATTATTTTTCATTTAGGGCTCATCTCTGCTGTGTTTGTGTTTTCATTTTTCCAAGTGTTTGAACTCAGTTGCTTTAATAATGGTAGAAAACTTGCCACATGCATTCTGAGGACTAGCCTCCCAAAAGAAATTTGAGAAATTACTGGCAACCCAAGGAAGTTCAGCTGAGGAATTATTAACTCACGTCTCAATTAGTCACTCATTAATAATCTGTCCTTGGCTCTCAGTTAGCAGAATTAAAAAAAATCATTAGTTTCTATCAGCTGTGAGCATATTTCCCAACATATGTGGGTGATAAGCAGTTAGTTAAAAGGGAACTCTGCAATATGGAATTCAGCTTTGTAGCTGAGCAAGAGACAGTTTTGCCTGGGACATGTGAAAAGGCAGCACTGTACACCAGAAAGGTCACAATTTCCACCTACAGCAGATAAAAGACTGAGAGAATGGTGGAATTTTGAGTCTTAACCTGTGCCTGTAAAATCCCCCTTCCCCTGTCTTATTTGACCACTCATGCCAGTCAAAGTTGAGTATGGGAAGTCCTCATTCAGGTAGATGAGAGGTAGAGAGCAGCAGCACACCAAACACAGCAGAGATGAAGCCAAACACTTATTCTGTGCTATGTTCATTAGTTTATCATCCAAGTGCTTAAAGTGAGTGATGTGTCCTTTTTGTAAGGCATCTCTTGGCTGCTGACACCATTTCATGTGGATACCCTGTGCACTGGGGCAGAGAGATGGCAGAACTACACCTAACATCTGGGAGCTTCAAGGTCAGATACAGGTAGGAAATTACTACCACAACTGTTTCGTGTCATGGTAAAAAGCCATGCAGGGGATGCTGCAATCCCAAAAGTCATTACTGCATGTGTCACAGGGGGAGTGCACATGTGAGATTCTCAGATACCTAATTTGTGTGTGCAAAGTGCAGGAACTCAGCTTGAGCTCAACATGGGCACTGAATATCTGATGTTTTAGGCATTCCATAGACATAACCTCAAATGTTTAGGATTTCCAAGTCTAAATGATGCATTAGACAACTTCTCATTAAAATTGCTTCTGCATAACTTGTCTGTCTGTTTGCCTCCCTGGCCTTGATCTCAGCTGAAGTATCTCAATAGTATCAGCACAGAAACTATAATCAAGAATGCACTCTAAGCCAAGGTATCATGGTCTGATCCTTCACAGGTAGTCTCCAGACAGTACCAGTGAGCTTCTTGGAACATGACAAATATCACTGTTGCTTAGCTAGCTGAGTTCCCATTTATTTCAATTTACTGCCTAGCTCCTGAAAATCAGATACTGTATGACTCTTCACTTAGTTAGATGGCTTCTCTATTTGACATCTTTCTGTGGGACTTGCCATAAGGTTATCCAAAAGGCAGTCTTTGAGACTTTCATTTTAATCTTAATAAAGACAGAGAAACAGAGAATTGTCTGTGACCCCCTTTTCTGACTGAATATAACTGGAGGTACCGTTTACTGTGGAGAGAAATACAAAGTGAGAAAGTAGTTATGCACTATGCACATATTACTCTGCTACGGATCTGAAATGTGAATGACACTGATTTCAATTGTATGAGGCCATTGCATGAGGTTCAACAAGGCCACGTGCTGTGTCTTGCACTTGGGCCAAAACAGCCCCAAGCAATGCTCCAGGCTTGGGGAAGAGTGGCTAGAAAGCTACCTGGAAGGAAAGGACTTTGGGATGTTGGTCAACAAAGGGTGAACAGGAGCCAGCAGCATGCCCAGGTGATCAAGAAGGCCAGTGGCATCCTGGCTGGGATCAGCAGTGGGGTGGCAGGAGGGACAGGGTAGGGATTATCCCCCTGTGCAAGGCCCTGGAGAGGCTGCAGCTCGAAGTCTGTGTTCAGTGTTGGGCCCCTCACTCACTGCCAGAGGGACAATGAAGGGCTGCAGTGGGGCAAGAGCTGGGGAAAGGGCTGGAGCACAAATGCTGTGAGGAGTGGCCATAGGAACTGGGAGTATTTAGTCTGTAGAAGAGGATGCTGAGGGAAGACATAATCACTCTCTGCAAATATCTGACAGGAGGCTGTAGAGAAGTCGGGGTCAGTCTCTTCTCCCACGTGACAAGCGAGAGCACAAGAGGAAATGGCTTCAAATTGTGCCAGAGGAGGTTTAGATTGGAAGAACTTTTTCACTGGGAAAGTTGTTAGACATTGTCCCAGGCTGCCCAGGGAGGTGGTGGAGTCCCCATCCCTGGGGATATTTAAAAGCCATGTAGATGAGGTGCTGAGGAATGTGGGTTAGTGATGGGCCTGGCAGCATGAGGTGAATAGTTGGACTTGATGATCTTAAAGCTCTTTTCCAACCAAAGTGATTCTATGAAAGTTTACTTTTGGCACTTGGAGCTGTCACTGATCAGGAAATTGTTTTCTATTCCAAGTGAGCAGAGTGCCTTCTTACTTGAAAAGAGTATCAAAGTCAGATCTTTTCCTGCTGTTGCAGTTTCAGCCCAGCTGGTAACAACCAACCACACAGCTGTTTGCTCCTTCCTCCCTGCCCCAGGTGGGATAATGAGGAGAATCAGAAGGAAGAGCTAAAACCTCATGGGTTGAGATGAGGACAGCTTAATAGAACAGTAGAAAGAGAGAACAAACAGCCATAACAACAGTAAAAGAATATACAAAGTGAGCAATGCCAGGTGTCACAGTTCACTGCCCAGAACCCAATGCTCAGTCCTGACTGAAAAGCCACATTTCTGTGCTATGTACTGAGCATGATGTCAATATGAAATAGCCTGGCTCTCCCAGCTTCTTGTGAAAATGAGCTCTATCCCAAACAAAACCAGGACACCTGGCTAGAATGAGCTTTGTCTCCTTGTTAATCAGCTTGTTGTTTGTGCCCTTTCATATCCTTCTGGTTGATCTGGAAGCCAACAGTATCTTATCTTTCCTTTTGGAGATCTGATGAATAGCACATCAAAATATCCAGAACCAGAAAAATTGGTCAAAAGTCAGGAATCAGAGCACATCATGTCTGCTCCTCAGTGCTCTCTGGAAACACAAAATGAAGGAGGGACTTGGAATGATATGTCACTGCTTGGGAGGCTGCACTGGGAGGTTTCCCCTTTGCAGGCTTCTGGAGCTGTAAAACATGTCAGGATTGTCAATGGAGACCAAGGCTATAAGGGAATGCAGAAGGAGTGGAAGTTGTATTGTTTTCTATTGGTAAGTATCACATACTTGACCTTTTAAGACTTTGTTATTTTGACCCTTTACAACTTCACTCCTGGGGCTTGGCCTAAACCTTGAATGTAACCAGATTCTGTTTTTCTTGAACTGCTGAGAAACTTTGAACTCTGTTTGCTGTCTACTGTGAACAGCAGGGTTTGGAGAGAAACTAAGCTTGTCTGTGGTATCAGCCAGCCAATCCTTTATCAAAGCAACATGACAGGTAGTGACTAAATCTCACAAGAGCAGGACAGTGAAAGAAAGGTTATTTAGCAGTGGCTGTGACCAGGTCAACACTGCAGGACTAACAAATCTTTAGGAATATGCTGACTTACAGGCTTGTGATTTTACAATGTCTTGTAGTTTCTCTCATCGCTCTCTCTTCAAAGAGATTCATGGATTTGTCCTCACAAGCTTCCAGTGAAGGTTGTGGTGTGTGCTGCTATCCCTATTCAGCAGTTGCATCAAGAGAGGAATTTTGTGATGGACAGATTTACGTGAGGTCACAAAATCCATTGAAACCAAGCCCAGAGATAGAAAGTGACCTCTTTACATCCTTTCAAAATAGTTCCTTCCAGCATCCTCCTGTAGCATCAATTCTCAGGGATGTAAGGAATAACAGCTTTAAACCTTGCACTCAAATGATCCTCAAAGAGAATTGTGGGCAATAGCTGAAGTGTCTTTCACATCAGGACATGCAGGGCTAAAGACACGAAGATAATGCAAGCTTCAGGTGCTCAGATTCTTTGCAAATACAGATCATTATTTGATAAACATTCAGAAAATAATGGCCTTGTCATGGATCTAGGTTTCTCATTGAAGAATCTAAGTGTACAAAGAAGTTCTTTTAGGGCCAGGCTGTAGCAGTATTATGGGAAAAAATCATCCTGTTTGCAAAGTGGACACTTAAACACCTATGAGCAGGATGAAATGATTCAGTAACAGATTCAGTGGGCAAAGAGAACTTTTCCATTTGGAGTGGTTCCTGTTTCTGTGCATGCTTCCTTTTGTTCCAGTGATTTTTCAGAATAATCAAGAATGGCACTTGGCTATTTCTTGAGTGTTCAGTGCAGGGTCACCAAGCTGATGGAGTGGAGCATCTCCCTTCTGATGAAAGGCTGAGGGAACTGGGGCTCTTCAGCTTGGAGGAGACTGGGAGGTGACCTCATTCATGTTACAAATGCATAAAGGGAGGGTGTCAAGAAGATGGAGCCAGGCTGATCTCAGTGATGGGCAATGATAGGACAAGGGGCAATGATGGCAGAAGAAGCTGGAACAGAAGAGGTTCCAAAGAAACACAAGGAAAAATTTCCCTGTTGAAGTGTGGGAGTACTGGCAGGGGCTGTCCAGATGAGCTGTGGAGTGTCCTCTGGACCCATTCCAAACCCATCTGAATGAGTTCCTGTGTGACCTACTTTAAGTGGTCCTGCTCTGGTAGGGGGGTTGCACTGGATGAGCTTCTGATATCCCTTCCAGCCCTTAAGATTCTGTGATTCTATGATTGGCACCTAGTCTATCCATTCTTAGAGCAGAAATGAGAGAGAACTCTCAGAATCTTTGAATAAAGGGTTGTGAAACGTAGATCCTCACAGAATCATGGAATCATTGCTATATAATTATTTCATGTACCCTTCCAAGTGTACAACTTCAGCTGCAATTTCAGGAGCAAAAAATCACTTGCTTTGGAGCCCTATCCTAAAACAAAGTAAGGATATTCATTTAAAAAATACTTTTTTCAAAATCAGTGCTTAAAATTATATATCATCTTGTAGGTGTGAAATGGAGAAATCTTGCTCTTTCTTCAGTTGGGTGGTATGGAAACCCAACTCAACAAGCTAGAACTTGGTTCTAAGCTTTATGTGTCTTGTGATTTCTTTCTTAACATTTCTATCTGTCATTTCACCAAGTGTGAAATCGGTAAAAAAATCCCAACATTTTTCTCCTTGATGTGTTTAATCTGTAAGCTCCTTTAGACAGACACTTTTTCTTACTGTAGCTATTTTCTGTAAGTAGGAAAAGAGTGAAGCTGAACCCCTAAACAGAAATTTGCAGCCAAGAGATTTGCCTTAGTCCATTATATAGATCACTTAGTTACAAATTAAAATGTAAGTCAAGGGGAGGAGAAGCCCATGGTGTTCAAATCATCTTGTAGCTAACATTTGTGACTCGATATAATTATCCCAATATATCTGCACCAACTTTCTCCCAGTCCAAGATAGCAGACATGAAACAGACACCACATTTTGAAGATGAAAAGCAGACAGAGGAATCCAGCAAGAAATGTGGAGTTAATATGGAACAATCTGGTTATACTCTGGACTTATTTTAAGATTTCATCTGCTTTTCAATGAATTACAAAGTTAAGCTTCTCTAGTAGCGATTGGGAGTGACAGAGAGACATGTCACATCTCTTTGGTAAATCAAGGCCAGATTACATTTTGTGACCACAACATTATTTTTTTCTAGTCTCAAAAGAACATTTCTCCATAACACTTAGGTGCTGATGGGGCCCAGTGTTTTGCAGAGATGATGCTTCACAAAGGATTCTTAGTACAGAGGTTTCCTGCTGACATACCATTTGCCTCTTGCCACAGAGTGACTTATGCAGGGATTTGTTCTCATCAGTCCTGGTTGGTTTCACATCCATCTCTGGATGAAGGAGGGAGGAATCCCTCTGACAGGTTGATTTTTGAAATGCTTCCACAGCCTAGGCTGACACCCAGTTTCTGAGATGATTTATAAAGTAGCTTGGTGGCAGTTTGTTTATAATGCAATATAGTCTAAAATGATTTTGCTTGAATTTTAAAGTGAGTGTTCATCCATCAGCTCACTCAGAGTCACTGTGCCCCTACAAGTGCATCTGGAAGGTGTCTTTGTTATGAAGTTTCTCTATCCTCTTCACACATATTTTTAAAAAACATTGAATTAAAATCAGGGAGAATGGCAAACGAGCTCTCAAATTCATCACAAAGGACCCAGGTCTCTGAATCCTTCTGGAACTAAACATCACTTGCTGGCAAAAGCACTCCAATCGTGTTTGTAAAAGTGTTTTGGAGTATCGAAGTGCCTCATCTTTGTACTGGTTTCTCAGATGTGCTCACAATAAGAGAGAGGTAAATACCTAGACACACAGAATGATAGTGAGAAGGGATTCAGCTACTTGAGCTATTAAAACTTCTGCAGCCCACTGAATGTTAAACATTTGAGTCCATGTTACGTTAGTACACATTTTTACAGACTTTTTTCTTTCTTTCAAAGAAATATAAAAAATGAATCAATACATCTGAGCATCAAGGTTTTAGGGTTATTTCAAAATCAACCTATTTACCTTGTGGCTGTTCTGCAAAGATTACTGCCTAGTGGAGTTCTTGTTTGACTTTGCTTAAGAATCAAATTCAGTGCTTTCAAGTAATTCACAAGCATTTTTCAGACCAAGTCATTTCTAAGAGGACGTTGTCATGAGAGAACATTGTCCTAATACTGAATGATTTAGAGTTTGAAAAACTAAGCAAAGGAAATGGATAAAAGAAATAGAAATTCTCACCAAAGAGCACAATGTTCTTCTTGTAGCTGGTCACCAGCTGCAAAGAGAAGCCGCTTGTCATAGAATGGTAGGGGTTGGAAGGGACTTCTAGAGATCATCCAGTCCAACCCCCCTGGCAGAAGCAAGTCCACCTAGATGAAATCCCACAGGAATGTGTCCAGGCTGGTCTTGAAGACCTCCAAGGAAGGAGCCTTCATACCCTCCATGGGCAACCTCCCTCACCGCAAAATAGTTTTTTCTTATATTTAGATGGAACGTTTTGTATTAGAAACTGTGCTTTCCCTCATCAAAGTTGGGACATCTGCCCTGTAAATGCTTTTCTCAGCTGGGAGAGGATACAATGGGTTTTCTTTTACCACCATATATATGGCTCCAAGCACAAAATATCACATGCTCTCATAACTCTCACAGGGTACATCATGACTACTAAGGACTGGATTGATCTTTTGACTCTGAGACCAAAAAGCTACTATACACTTGACATTGAGCACACTGAAACCCCACATTTAAATCTATTCCTTTAGTTAAAAAATGTGGTAGTCAAAAGGAGAAGACAGTACCTGGACAGTGGGAGATGAATAGAATCATAGAATGGCAGGGTTGGAAGGGACCTCTAGAGATCAACTAAGTGTAATATCTCAGTGTACTGAGAGTTGAGGGTGGGAGAAACTATGAGTTAAAGCATTTTTTTCTGACATTTGTGAAATGTTGAAGCCCTGTGGTAAGACAGAAGCTAATTTGCTGTGCCAGGCTCTAGCTAAGGCAAAATTGCATTCTCGAACAGTACAGAGAGGAAAGTCACTTTTCATGCTCACGCATCAAGTGTTTCAGACTTCTGTTAGTAAGTGTAGGAGCTTTGCCTCTCACAGAGAGCTCATTTTGCATACAGAATTCTCCAACTAGCACACTATACCTCCTTCGATTTTTACCTCAACTGGAAAAAATTAGGGAAATATACTTATTGTCCAGTTTTGTGGAGATCAAGACCTTTACCTGTTTCTAAGAAAACCCTACACAGACCCTTTCTGACCCGGAGAGAACATTCCTGTTGTTTGTTCAGAGAGTTGTTATTTCTTACTGACAGATTCTTCTTGGTTTGTTTTGAAGATACTTGGAAATTTATCTCTTACCTTTCCCATTATTAGCAAAAACAAGCTTCCCATTCACACTTAGAGAGTGTAGTTTAATCAGTTGTTACTGACTGGACAGGTAATGCTAACCAGTGTGCCTGGATATCTACTCCAATCAATTAAAGTCTAGTGGAGTATTTAAACATAAAGAAAAACTATTGTACTGTTGAGGTGAGGGAGCCCTGGCACAGGCTGCCCAGGGAGGATGTGGAGGCTCCTTCCTTGGAGGTCTTCAAGACCCGTCTGGACATGTTCCTGTGTGACCTGCTCTAGATGGGACCTGCTTCTGCAAGGAGGTTGGACTAGATGATCATCCTGTCCCTGGACCCTTTAAGGACAGAGCTGGGAGAAAATTGTGCTTGATCTAGTCCCAGGGTAAAAAGGGCAATTGACAGTGGGGATGATGGTTACAAGACTTGCACAATCATCCCTACATTCATATCTTTGCTTCACCATAAATAACTTGCTTGAAAAAAATCATTTGTAATTGTTCTTCTCCTGCCTGAGTGATATAACTGTTAATCAATCTTCATTTCTTTGGTGAGCTGTACTTGCTTCCTGGCTAATATTTTAAATTGATATTGTGATTTTTTGTAATTATTAATAATGATATTGTTATTTGAGCATGATGATTGTTATTAGAGGTAAATGCAATTTCTCACTAGAAAATTAAGCTAAAAGTATCAGCTACATAAACTTCTATAATTTATGAGTATTTCTTTGCAATTGATTCAGAAAGTGGCACTTCAAATTAAAATATAAGACTTATATTCTACCATTTTGCCAAGCACAAATCTTCCCTTTTCTTCATAAAATCTAGAGAAATAATAAGTGAACTGTTTTAGGAAGAGTTTATTGGTCGTACTTTGGATCACTGTTGGTAACTGATGTGCAGAATCATGTTTCTGCTTGAAAAAAAATGTTTCTAAGGGAAGACATCTATCAGTAAAGAAAGCAGAAACCATGGGTCCACACAGCTTATGCTCCACCACCTTCTCTCACTTTGTTTACCATACTGTAGACCTCTCTTCAATACTCTGCATCATGCAGTGACATCTGCTGTCTGGAATACACACTGCAAATAAACATATAATTAAAACCTTTGCATAGATAATCAAGTGAAGACTGACATCAATGCATCCACCTGCCTTGTATCAGAAACAGTGTGGGAGCAGGATTAAAGCAGGCCTAGTGAGGCTGCAGCTTGTGTGCTGTGTTCAGTGTTGGGTCCCTCACTGTCAGAGGAACACTGAGGGGCTGGAGCGTGTCTAGAGATGGGCAACGAAGCTGGGGAAGGGTCTGGAGAAAAAGTGTGATGAGGAGAGGCTGAGAGTGCGTTTAGTCTGGAGAAGAGGAGGTTGAGGGGAGACATGATCACCCTCTACAACTACCTGAAAGGAGGCTTTAGCAAGGTGAGGGCTGGTCTCTTCTCTCAAGTAACTAGTGAGGACAAAAGGAAAGAGACTCAAGTTGCACCAGAGGAAGTTTACACTGGAGAAGAGGAAGAACTTTTTCTCTGGGAGGGTTGTTAGATGCTGTCCCAGGCTGTCCAGAGAGATGGTGGAGTCCTCATTCCAGGAGATATTTAAAAACCATGTAGCTGAGTTGCTGAGGGATGTGGGTTAGTGGTTGGCTTGGCAATGTGAGATGATTAGTTGGTTTTATTCTTAAAGGTCTTTTCCAACCATCACAATTTTATGATTCTATGACATGTGCCATGAAAAAGAAGAAAAATTAATAGTCCAGTGTCTCAAATTAATATTGGCTCCTAATATGTAAAACTTTGTAGAAAACACTTCCTAACCATTGCAGAGACTGTTTCAGTCTTCATCATTGATTCAACTCTAAATCTCAGAGTTACCAATGCTTCCCGTTGTCTGGGTCAAAATTTCAGGACCTTTGGACAGTCCATTCTTGAGTGAGTTCTTAAAGTTCTTAAAAGGTATTTTGAAGGTCTATTCTGTCCAAAGAAGTGAGGAGAGATGTAATATATGCTTTTCAGTACCATTTAAATATTTAGAAACCAGCAAAGGCTTCTGGCTATTCTTAATATTATTGAATAGTTCTACTGCATTATTAAACAAAGGCGACGACCCATTTGGGACCTATTGCAGAGACAGCTATACAAGTATAGTGTGTAGCTTTAGCCCTTCTCAATAGAACTTGGAATCAAAATGGTAAAACTTAATGGGTAGGCAAAGTAAATTAACAGTAGAATATGGTGCACAGAAAAAATTATGTAACACAGAGGTGCAGTGGGCAAATGGATAGGACAGGCAGATTTATTTTATCAAAGATATCATTCATACGAAAAGAGTAAAGTTTACATGATGTATACTGGCAATCACCTGTGGAAAGTTTTTAGATATATCAGATTTTTGATGGCTTTCTTAACTCTCTAAATTCTGAATTGCAATCTTGGCCCATTCCACAGATCTGATTCGTTTGAAGATCATCTTTCTTCTCTCCTCCTTCTGCTTTCATGTGTGTGTTTAATATTTTATAAGAATTGACTGAGAGCAAGTTTAATATTTCCTTCTGCCACTAGCAGAATATTAAGTTTTCATTAAATGTGTCAGTTAGTGAATTCTTTGCTTCATCAACATGCATTTGTCACCAGAGGCATTCACCAAGCCAGACCAAACACAATGAGGACACTAGCTGTCTAGAGAGGCTTTCAGCCTTGCAGCTGTTTGGGGATTCTTCAATTCCCCTGTAGGAAGCTTAGACAACATATTAGAGAAATTGGTTAATTAAAATACAATTCCCAGAAACATGGTAATAGATGCTCAAGCTTGCTATGTTACTTCTGCTTGTTGGCTTAATAAATCACTGAAATGATGTAATTGTTTTCCTCAGTGTGTGTGGAGGTGAAATGGTTTTTATAGTAGACTTGTTGAGAAATACTCCAGCAGAATGCAACTTACTCGCTTCAGACCTCAGTAACTTTGGTTTCCAGGCACTGAACCTGACTAGAAGGAATTCTGAATATCATTTAGCCTTGTGAATGGAGGCAATTATTGGCCAGAGGGTTAGGTTTAATTTATTGATCAACTGCATATAATAAATTACGTGATGCAATTACTGACACTCAACAATTGCCTTTTGTCAGGAGAGGTTGCTCTGGCTGTGTTCACCTACTCTTTGTCTAGAAACCTTTCTTAAGAATCCTCAGCATATATTAGCACTTATTTATATGGCACTTTAAACATTTAAATAACTCTCATATCCAATTTATCATCTCCAAAGCACCCCAGAACAAATGGGTAAATATCATGGTCGCCAGCTGTTTCACAGATGAGAGAAAGAAAGGCTTAGAAGGTAAACCAAGGACCCTAAAGCTGTCTACCTATTAAGCAGGAGAGAGGAAGAATCTTATTTTTCTTGCAAAATTGTAAGTTCTCAAAAAGAATAACTTTCACAGTGACCATAATCATTAGTGAATGGATTGAGTTCAGCAAAGATTGCCACTTGAAAACTGTACAAGAAGCAAAATGGAAAACACACATAATTTCTGAAGGGTTTTTTTTTAATGTTTAAATCAAAAATGATGTTTTCATTTAGGAATTGATTATTTTCTTTCAGAAAGAAAAGAAAATAGTTAAAAATCATCTGAAAACAAAATGTCATATCTCCATTTTTCATCAAACGGAACATTTTGTTCATTCTGGCACAGTAACATGTCATTTCATTGGGACTTTGTTAAGAAACAAAACAGAACAAAATGAAACCTTTCTTATCCCTAAACACCAGCTGCCCCCTGAAACAAGATTTCATTATTTTTCTGCTTTTAACAGCTCTTGTTCTATCAAAAGGATTGCTGAATGACAGGTTCAATCTTTACTCCTCACGGTTGAAACAACAGACAGTTTTCTTTCTAGTGGGACGTTCTCTTTGCTTTCAATTGATGCTCTTCTGACTTTTCCTGTCCTGAAATTCAAATATATGTACATTTTTTTCAAACTCTATCCTGTCCAGGTGGGTAGTTTCAAGTCATTCCTCTTAGCTTGCTGATCTGATGATTGCAAGCCACGTATTTTCAGTCTGATGCCTTCACCAACCCTGCCCTGGTACACAGCAAGGTTTGTGATTTATAGATAAAGGTGTTCAGCTGAAAGTTAGTATCTGTGAAGGAGCCACCGGACAGCTATTCATCTTGAGGCTGATCAAGCATGCAGTTGGGCTTGGCTGGTCCAGCAACTTGACACTTTATTTTTATAGACACTATGTAAATTAGCTACTAGTCCCCTTTCTTCTGGTTCACAAAGCAGGAAAGGGCTGGTATTATTTGCATGACCAGATGCCTTAATAGCATTGGGTGCACCTGCCTGGATTTTATGTGCTTCTTGTTTTCCCTATGGACCTCAGATCAGCTCTTGGATATTGACCTAAAAAAGAAATGTTACCCCATTTGATTTTCACCCTTTCTTCAAGAAAGTGACTGCACAGGGGGATCTTCCCCTGTCAAAAGTTAATTAAGTGTTGCATTTCCTACATGCCTATGATACGAAGTTTCAAAGATTAATCAGTGTCCATGTGAAGAACTATGTCTTTTTGTTTTAAATCTGTCTTGTACTGTCTTAATTTGTTACCTCCTGCTGCTTGTACTGGGAAAAAGTGAACATCTGATCATTATTCCCTCTTTTCATGTAATTCCTGATTCAAAAGACCTCTGCTTTGTGATCTCTAGGCAAATAAATACATATGTATGATCTATGCCTTGCAAGTTGAAGAACTATGGTTTACATAGTGGCTCCTTATCTGAAGAACTCTACTTTTCTAAGTTCTCTGTCTTTCATTTCTATCTATTAGACTTCATACAAGTTGGCTCTCCAACCCATAGGTGTGCTTCTTGCACTGCAAAACATCCTTTTAACTATTAGCATAAAAAAATCAAGAGTGGTAGAAACTACAACCTGCTAAAGGAATTACAGACAGTCCAGCGAAATTCCCACTGACTGGCAAGGGGGAAACAAGCCTCCTTTATTTAAAATGAGAAAGAAGAGAGACTCAAGGAACTATAGGACAGTCAGTCTCACCTCTGTGTCCAGCAAGATCATGGAGCACATCTTCCTGGAGACTAAGCAATTGGTGACAACCAACATGCCTTCACTAAGGGCAAGTTGTGCCTCACAGATTTGGTGGCCTTTTGTGATGGGGTTACAGCACTGGTAGATAAGAGAAGTGACTGATGTTGGTAGATGAGAAATGGAATATGAGCCAGCAATGTTTGTTTGCGGTCCAAAAAGCCAGCTACATCCTAGGCTGCATCCAAAGCACCATAGACATCAAGTCAAGGGAGGGGATTCTCCCCCTCTATTCAGCTCTTGAGACAAACTTGCAATGCTGCATCCAGCACGTTGGCAATACCAACATAAGAAGAACATGGACCTGTCGAAACATGTCCAGGAGATAATCAGAGGGTTGGAGCAGCTCTCCTATGAAGATCGGCTCAGAGATTTGGAGCTGTTTAGACAAAGTATGGAGAAGAGAACATATGGAGGAAATTTTATAGGAGCTTACCGGTACCTAAAGGGGCCAACAACAAAGTTGGAGAGGAACTTTACACAAGGTCATGTAGTGATAGGACAAAGGTTAATAGCTTCAAACTGAAAGAAGGGAGGTTTAGATTAGATATTAGGAAGTAGTTCTTCACTGTGGGGGTGGTGAGGCACTAGAACAGGTTGCCAAAAGAGGTTGTGGATGCCCTGGGAGTGTTCAAGGCCAGGTTGAACACGGATTGGAGCAACTTGATCTAGAAGAATGTGTCCATGATCATGGCAGAGAGGTTGGACATAGATGGGCATTAAGGTCCATTCCAACACAACTCATCACGTTCTGTGACTCTATGATTAGCAAAAGAGACATTTTAAGTACATCAGTTACTGAGATATTTTACTGATAGTATTCCTGACAGGAGGTTTTTCTCTGTGAAGTCGCAAACTGTGGCTGTGGCAGGGAGCTGTGATGATTCTCGGCCAACCTTTTAAATCTTCAATGATTTGGGGGAAGTCATGTTTTTTAAGGTGTTTGTTTTTAGATTATTTTTTATTTTCCATTCTCCAAAGTGATAGATACAGAACTAATCTTATAGAGTGATGAATGCTAGAGCAATGGAGTGAGAGTTGTTCCATTTTGACAGACTTATTCTCAGCCACTGTTTTTCTGAACTCATACTTCAAACCCATAAATTACAAACCACTCTGCTCAGGGAGCCCAGGCACAGTGCTATGAGTCCATACACTCAAGGCATGCATAAGAATTTGCAAGATGAGAAATATGGTTCTCATATGAGCAGTGGTTTTCTGTGTTCAGCAGTTGTAAGAGTCTTTCAGCAGCCAAGAAGACCAGAAATCATTCACCAAGGTAAACCATTGTAAAAACCTCATGACAATGCTACTGGTGGACAAGGAGATTTTTGAGCTTTTGCCTCATCCTCCCATACAAAAGATACTCTTGTCATTTACTCTTTTCTCTTCCTTACAGGCTGTTCTTATTTGTCAGAAGTGTTCATCAAATCAGTTTCAGTACTACTCTGGTTTTACATACTCCTTGCCTGCAGTTTCCACTGGGAGATTAAATGAGGTGCATGGCATAAGGCAATGCTTATTACATGCTGAGTGGTGGGAGAATGACCAATGCAGAGCCTTCATCCTGAGTGTGCATAGGTCTGGGATGGGCATTATGGTGATGCACCTCACTATACAGTTTCAGAAGAACGATGAAGTTTTTTTTTTCTGAAGTCAGGGAAATTTAGCACACACTTTTCTTTGGGTTAGGTAACTAACTGTTTCCTATAACAATGAGAAGCTTTAGTTCCATGTGGTGCAAATAAGCCTGGGCACAGTTTCATTTGGAAATGACATTGTTTTTTTTTTTCGAGCAAATTTATTGTAAGAAAAAAAAATGAGAAGAAAAAGAAGAGAGAGAAGAAAAAGAGTGAGAAAGAAGGAGAGAAGGAAAACAAGAGTGAAGAAAAGCAGGAGAAGGAAGGAAGGAAGGAAAGGTTACGTGAGAAGGAGGAAAGTTTGAAAGAGGACTGAATGTCCTGAAAAAAGGAAGATTTGCTGTGAATGAACTAAAAATTAAAGAAAGACAAATCAGGTAGTTAGTTTGTCCATTATCACATTCTCCATGAGACTCAGTCAATTGCCCGTTGTCCTCTCCTATTTATCTGTCAGAGCATGGTGTCTGCATTATCTTGGACAATGGCCATGACATTGTTCCCATTCCAGCACAGCAATGTGAGGATCTAGAGCAAGAAAAGAAGGCAGTCTGCTACAAACCAGGACCCTATGCATGACTTCTATGCTAAAAACTTCTGGCTGCATCCCAGCACCAACCTTTCTCCCCAGTGTCACTGCATGAACTACGCGTCTGATATCCAATATCAGCATATGATCTACCATTTGGCATCCCACCCACTGGGACTTCAAGAAGTTGAGAGATATTTCCAGCTCTTGCTCATTCTGAAAAAGAGGTGTTAAAATTCTAGTAGGGGTATTGCAAGGTCAGGGGAAACAGACCATGAGATGTCTGGTTTTGGGTCTGGAAGACTGCAGGAGGGGTCATAGCTTAATTCTGAAGACAGGATGCACGTAACATTTTGGAAGATCCCCCAGATCCATCAGCAGAAAAGCACTTAAAATGTTAATACACTTCTGTTTACTCCTTGTCAATGTGGCTTCGCTAAAACCAACAGGAAGGGGCGTGGATCTCCATCTGCAGTGTATAATAAGGGGGTGTTGTACATTGGACAAACAATATAATTTATATCCAAAAGGAGAGAGATGTCACAGATCCTTGTGCTCTCAGGGACTCTAATTTATTGCCTAATTAAACACTTGCTGCCAAATTGTCCAGCCTGTCATTTTTAATTCCTGGTCTAATATTCCAGTCAACAGAACACTTTAGGATGCTACCTTCTACAAGTGAGCCTTAAATGAAGAAAGATGTTAATGTGTGTTTCCTAATCAAAGTCAATAGCTTATCAGGAGCAATTATTCTTTAGCAGGTCTGTTCTTCTGGCATCATCCATTGTGTATGAATCTGCCAAGGTCTGTTGACACCTTATCCTCTTGCTGTAGAGGTGGAAGACAAGGCCAGCTACCCAAAACCAAACAAAACCCTTGGGAAGACGCTCGGGCAACAAGGACAAACAGAATGTGTTTCTGTCTATCTTAAAACTATTTGTTTATTTCAACAAATCTTTTTGGGAATGAATGCCAAGGGGTCCTGAGACAAGGGAGACTTTAGTGCTCTCACTGTCCTTGCCTCATCTCTCTGAGGTGAGGAGATGGGTCCCTGTTGCTTGTAAAATGAGACCTAGTTTTGAGCTTGAGAGAGTCAGTTCTTCTGTGAGTTCGCCCTAGAAGTCTTACAGAAGGCTACAAAATAGGTAGAAATTCAGACTGACTTTCTTGATCAGAGTCACAGCTTTGGTCTGAGGCAAGTGAGCTGTTGTTTTCTGAGTTTGCTTTTGCTGGAGTGCCACACAGGAACATTGGACAGGAACATCTGAACAAGTTGTCTTGAGATTAGGTGAAACATGCATCTCTCCGTGGTTTTTTTTGCTATCTTTGCTTTCCATCTCCATAAACTTACTATCTGTACACCTTATTTTCCAGGCCAGAAGAGGTGAGAGAATACAGTGAGAAGGGAATGTTGTGAGACCATAAGAGAAAAGCTCTCAAGCAGTTCAGGATTAACTTTGCTTGCTGGGCTGCTGTCTCTTGTCCTTCCAATGTGCACCTCCAAGTAGAGTCTGGCTCATTTCTCTCCATAGTCACTTTTAGCAGAGTTGGAGAAAGCTATGAGGTTCCCTTGGACTGCTCATGTCCAGACTGGAGAAAGCTCACTCAAACTCAGCTTGTGTGTCTTGTGCTCTGGTATCCAAACACTGTAATGACTCCCACTCTGAACTCCCTCCAGTTTATCAGTTGGGTTATTTTTTAACATTTAGCAGGAGGAACTCCAAACTGTTCACAGTTCTACCAATGCTGACAGAGAGGGACAAATACCTTTCTCAACCTGTTGGCTTCATGCTTGTTAACACAATCCAGTATGTGATTGGCCTGATGCTGTTATATGTTGAGGCAGGAGTTTTTCAGCTGTATGAGATCCCCATCAGCACATCTCAGCCTGTCCAGGTCCCTCTGAGTAATAGCCCTGACCTCCAGTCACACTCCCTACACTCCAGTGTCAAGCACAGACTGGCTGAAGGTCCATTCTGTTGACTGTTTTGGTGATGGGGATGTTAAATACATTCACCCTCAGCACTGACCCTAGACGAGGCATTGCCCTAAGGAATGGCATTCCTGACAGACATATGACAGGCCTGGTGGTCTAGACAATTATTCATATATCTTGTTATCTATCTTGAACTCATCTTGCAGATCTTAATATCCAGGCTAGCAAGATCTTACAAGACCACACTGAAAGTCTTAAACAGCATTCCTGGTTTGCTCCTCATCCGTACATCTGGTAATCACATCCCTGAAGGTGACTTTGTTGATCAGGCACAATTTGCCTTTGGTAAATCTATGCTAGTTGTTCCTAATCAGAGCTTCAAAGACTCATTCAGGTTCAAATGGACATCAGGAGGTCTCTAGTCCAACATCCTACTCCAAGGGGGGTCAGCAGAGAATTCAGATCAAGTTGATTAGGACTTTATCCAGTTAGGTGTCAAAACCTATGAAGATGCCTCAGCTTCTTCAAACTCCCATCTCAGTGCTTAATTAAACTTAGAGTAAACATTGTTTTCCTGATATCCAGACAAAAATCCCCATTTCAAGTTTTGGCTATTGTCTTCCACTCTCCCACCACGCACCACTGTGAAGATCCTGTTTCCCCTTAGGTGTTGACATGGTGTTATTACGTCTTTTCAAAGTCTTCATTACTTCAGAGAAAACAAACCCAGTTCTCTGATCTTCTCTTCAAACAGTGTGTGATCACCTTCTTGACTTTCAAGTCCCTGGAAACAGATCACATGGGGCTTTGCTCTGTAATTGTCCCAGGAAAAAGGTGAAGCTAGCCATCTTGCAGTTGCCTACATCCTCTTGCTTGACTGGTTTGGAAATGGACACGTTACTGCCTTTCTCCAGACATTAGCAGGATTGATAGTATTTTGTTTTTCCCTTTACTGCATATCCCTTTACCCGGTGTCTCTATGGATACTGCATCCAGGATGTCAGCAAATACATGTACAATCTCTTGAGTTTTGAGGTTGGTTACCCATTGTGAAAACCTCCTCACAGATTCTCTCACCTGAAGAGGAAGGAGTCTGGGACAGTCATGGCCGTGACCTCACTTCTCTTTGGATCCAACAAATCATAGTAGCAGGAAAAAAGCATTTGCAATGCCTATGAAGCTGTCTCCAGGTTCATGTACAGCACAGCTACAGCTGACTACTCACTTTTCAGATTTCTGTGAGGCATTTGTCTCCTGTGTGTCCCTCTCCTTGTTCATTCCTCCCTCCCTATTAAGGTTTTGTTATTTTATCCCTCAAATTAGTGAAATGACGTTTCTTGGCTGTGTTCTGTTTGACAAGCTAGTATGCAAGCTGGGAATATGTAGATGTGGTGCGTGCTGTTCTTATTAGCAACCACACATAAACCTAATATTATCATTTGACAGAATTTATATCCCTATTATAACCAATCCCTATTCATAGCACCTCTTAGCAATTTCTGTCTGTTGTTTTTTTGTCAAGAAGGTAAGCAAAGGCATATACATTTGTGTTTCCGTGTAAATTCGTGGGTTTTTTTATCAGCATTTTCTTTTGTGTCACTTCATGTGTCTAATGACATCTCAATAATATAAAATAAACTTCCCCACTCTATTTATATTATTCTTTGTGACTTTCCCAATCAAAAAGCTCAGGTTCTTTACTTTATCATCCTTAGAAACAGGAGTGGAAAGATTCACCACCAACATTGCCATCCTTACTAATAGCACACAAGGGCTTTTCGAAACAAGGCTTTCTTTTGTTGAAAGCTTGGAATATCCCTTTAAGTTGTCAGTCTTGATGGTCTCTTTGTAGAGTAAAACTCTGCAGTATGTCCTGATCCATCCTTTTACCTGAGTCAATGCAGGTGTCTGCTTAGGGAGAACTGCACTCTCACTGATCAGGTCTCAAGTGTAATGGCTGAACAACAGCAATTCAATTCATTTGAGATGATGGAGAGTATTGTCCCTCTTCCTCAGTTCTGAAGCCTCCTGTAGATACTTTGCCCTCTATTAACTCACTGATAGACCTTAGATACCGTAAGGTATCCCATATGACAATGCATATCCATGCCTGGTTGACTGAAGCAGGCTCCATTTCTCCACTCCTATAATGTTGAGATCCCTTTTCCTTGATCCTGCATCTTTTTTTGCCTCTATAAGACAAACATTTCAGATTCTGAAAATGCACTCTATTGTTAACAGTGCCTATAAACTATGGCACAGCAGAGCCTTCACTATAGCTGGCATTACTGTGATAGAGATGTTTCTTCCTAATACAGTCTTTATTCAGCTCTTTGTCTCTGTTTTAGTGTGAGCTCCTCTGTTTACAATAAGCTTGTGAAACAAGGCTTGAGTTGTCTACCTTGGGGACAACAAGGTGTTACTGAATGAAAAATAGATGTTCTCAGGGAATTAGTTTTACCTTTTCTTCTTTGCTGAGTCAATTAAAAACATAATAATTCTTTCCCCTCAGCCCTGAGGACATTATCCAGCCAGCTACAAAAGGAGAAACCAACTCTAAGGGCTTGCAGAGGAGTTAACTGGGGAATTCTACAGGACAAGGTAAGAGAAGAGATGCTTCAGGATTGGAGTTGGAATAACCAGAGGAAAGGCACCATGTGACTTTGCAGGAACCTTTCCCTTTGGGCCAATTTGTTATTCATTGCAGGTCCAGTAGCTAAATACTATTGTATAGATAGAAGAAGCATTTGATTGAGCTTGATTTTACTTGAGCTGTTGCCTGTGGCTTCAAACTGTCTTGCAAATGTTTTTCATAAGACATCTCTAAAGTTCAGGTATTTTTTCCTCACTTCTGCATGACCGCTGCTCAGAGATGCTCTGAACACACTGTTCAAGCCCTACAGTGGATGGATGGATACAAGACTTTTGTGCTAGTTCTGAGTTGTGCACCTGCTTGATATCTTGCTGGAAGTCTAAGCTATCTTTAAAGTTGGTGAAGTTTTTCTTTCTCTCAGATGGTAGCTTTGTGTTTCTAGCTCTTGTGACCATACTGCATCACAGAGAAAGGATATTAGAGCAACTCCATCTGTATCTGAATGCTGCTACATTATGCCATGTACACAGGCACAAAAATTTGTATGGGATAGCATTTATGTTCCCTAACGTCAGGTGTTTACAATGTGTACATTACATCTGACTGAGTTACCTAGGCTCCTGCCCCAGCCAGTGGAGAACCAGTTAATATACTGAATGGAGTTAGGTTCAGTTCAGTTTACCAAAGCATGTGTCAATGTCAGGATGAGGTGTGATGTCCCTCATTCTGTTAAATCTGTCGTTATGCTGCCTGACTTCCACAGATGTAGATGCCAACATTGCAAATCACTGCATTTAATCAGCTCAGTCATACCTTTCATAATGAATACACTTGGGCTTTGCTTTAGAAGGCAACGAAGACATGAAACCACCTGGAACATCAAATTCATTTTCCTGATGCTTGACTAAACCCTCATGGGAGGTCTTTTCTTCCTTTTATTGCCAACTTGTGCTGGAAGGCCAAGAAGGCCAAGACTGCTTCTGCTGTGCAGTCCCTGGAGGAAGAAGAAATCTTTTCAGTACTATGAGAAAAATTACTTTTCCTCAATTTTGCCAGTCCTTTATGGGCTAGCTGTCTTTTTTACTTCGTCTTCCACATGCAATGGCTGGTAAAAGAATGTCTAAATTACCATTAGACTTTGGGAGTTCTTGTTTGAAGCACAGAGGTAGAGAATGCTGCAGACACCAGATTGTTTCACTTAGGAATGATCAGCATTGAGAACTACACATTTGCCCTTCATATTTTTACCTAAATAGTGTTCCAAGCACAGACACAACAGAAGTTTTTGCTCTGTTCCTCTCTCTGCTGAAATGATGTACCAAAGTCTTACAAGGAAGATGGTAATATGGGTTTTAGGAAACAGAGTGCATGAAAGAACTGTGAAAACAGGTGTATTAGGATTTGTGAGGTACTCAGAAAGTAGCTAGAGAAAGGAGGAGCTAGAATTGTGGTGCAGTCTTTGTTGTCCTCTGGAATACAACTACATAGCATGAGAAGATTAGAGTTATGAGTTTAATTTCCTTTTGTTTTAAATGTCCAGAGGAAATTCTTTATGGTAATATATTCTTTCTTTTTTTTTTTTTTTTTTCCAATCAAGGCTGTTACAGTAATTCATAGAAGTTCTAAGTGTTAAAAAGAGATGCTGTAAAGATAACTAGGTTGACCTGCTTCTGCTGGGGAGTTGGACTAGATGATCTCTAAAGGTCCCTTCCAACCCCTACCATTCTATGATAACCAGAAGTATTATTAGCATCTAGACATAACAATGCAAAACCAAGGAGAGAAACCCCGCGACACAGAAATGTGAGACTGTAGAAATAAAGCAAGTGTAGGGAAGTTTGTAGAAAGTGTAGAAAATGAATTTGAAGCAGTGAGCTTCAACCTGAGTATGCATTGCAACCACATTTTTTTAAAGATAGGATAAGTTGATTGTTTTTCCAGGAAAATACTGATTCTCTGAACCATCCAAGAGACTTCTTCTCCTTCCAATATGTATCAAAACTTTCCCCACCTACTTGCCTTGGAGTTTCTCTTTTACAATTTCCTTCCAAGTCAGTTGTTCCCCAACATCTGGAATCCCTTGGCCTTCAAGACATGCTGCAAAACTTAGTTCCATCCAGACTTTGGGATGAATATAACACCGAGACATTCACATACTTCATATCTTTGCAAAGTCACTGTGAACATAGAACCACCTCTAGGAACTCAGCAAGATTTACAAGACTTAAGCTAGGTTTAATAGCTCAGGTGTAATGAAACTATCTGCTGACACAGTTTTGCTGCATCCAGTCTGGAGTCGACTTGTCAGACCTTTCTCAGTCTCCTTTGGATCTCCAAGCTTAGACATCTTTGTACTGACCACTATTGCATGGTAAAGATTTCTTCTATCTAAGGATTTCTTCTAAAATATGGCTGGGAAAATCCTTTTGTGTGCACTTGCAAGTGGATGCTCTGTATAAGCAGGAGGAGAAAAGTGGAAGGCTATAAAGCAAGAGTGGCTTTGGTTCTGGATTTCTCAGTTTTAGCAAGTTCTCAGTGACATCTCCTTTTATACCATGTGTCTTTGCAGACCACACTTGAGAAGTGTTAGATGAAGAAAAGGTCTCTTTGTTGATCTCCTGTGAAAGGAAAGCAGGTTTTATGGCAAAATCATGACAAGCCTATGGATTAAAAAAAAATCCTAACGTTATTTGAAAGCCACATTTGGGAAAGCCCCAGTTTGCCTCCCAGCAGCACTATTGGGGTGCAAACAGTCATTTGAATGTCATACTTTGACAAGTGAAAAAGAGTGGCTTTTCCAGTCCCAAACCCCATTCCTCTGCAATTGCTGACATGACAGCTCTGTGATTACTGAGCTGGTGGCTAGAACCCATTGTTCCTTGAAAATGCCACTCATTTCACTATACTAACTTCAATTTTGTGCCTTATTCTAAGAGGAATGGCGTACCAAGGTACATCTCTGCAGTGAAAAGCAAACAGTGTCATTATCTCCTGGGTAACAATGAGAAGAAAATGAATGGAGGCTGAATTATGAAGTACCATTATAGGGAATTGGTTGATTATCAGCCCAGTGCAGTTGAAGTGCTCAGCTCTGTACAGAAACAAAAAAGAGAAAACCCAGGAGCACAGTTCGTGGCTTCAGTTTTCAGATGGATGCTGGCAGCACTTGGTACTCTTGTAATTGTCAGTGAAGTCCCTGTGGATCTCCAGTCTTGGACTTCTTTGGCAATAACTTGGCTGATCTGGAGGCAGTGGGTTGACTTTGATTTATGTGACCGTGGTTCAGTTCTTAACTTTGTAAAAGAAACATTTTTGCCTGCAAGGCTGCAAAAGAAGCTGCCTGTTTTGATCATAAGGTTTTTGGGACAAAGGATGTTGTTTCTCACTGTATACCTAGCACAATAAGCATTGCTCTCAGATGGCATTTTGCTTTAATACAGTAATTAATGAAACAGTAACAATATTTCTTTTGTGCTAAGGTCTGTGAGCAAGTTTCCGTGGCAACAGTCCACGCACAAGCTTCTTGCCTGTAGCAAAAGTGAAGTTATTTGAATCATTTACATTCTGTTAAAGAAAGAGGACTGGTATAACTCAAATTAAGTCAGATTTACTGCAAAGATGAAAGTATACAGACACAGTTACCTCAGGTCTGATGATATAGAAAACCTTTTTACCCTGTATTAACTCCTTGGTGAGTTTGACTCCTTCAAGCTACCCTAGGACCTTTTATCTCAGAAATATATGTATTTTCATTTCAGTTACTTTTCCCTCCATTGATTTTTTTTTTCTACCAAGAGAAACCATTCCCATTTTACACTAGGATAACAGTCTGCATCAGATCTTCATCTTTATAGTCCTGAGAGGGAAGGAGAGCATATTCTTGCCTGACTTCTTCAGCAGCTATAATGAACGAGCAGACTATCAGAGCAGACTGGGTAAGAGACAGAATAAACAGCAGGAAGAATTCTCTGCTGCTTCATCATTTCTTTGCTTCTCTGGGAACCAAGGTCTCCACTAGAAATAAAATCGTACTGACCACTGGTTTGCTAGGATGGAACATGTCCCTGAAGATCTAGGCTCAGAGCATGCTGGCTATACGAAGATTCAACGAAGTAGATTTGTTTACTTCGAAAGTGTGGAGGGAGATAGAAAATAGCCAAAGATTTTTATATTTACAGATAACATACCAGTGGGCTAGTAGACCTGTCATTTTGACATATTAGTACAACCTCTCCCTCCATTTTTGTTGTCCTACTGCAAGAGCAAAGAAGGATGTGGGACATGGGACCCCATGCAGCATAATCATTTTTGGCTGCTCGCATCCACATATTTCTTCTGTCAAAAGGGATATTCCTTGGGAGCAGATAGTGAGGCAGTTCTAAACCAGAAAGTTTGGAATGAGGAGAAGTACCCAAAGCTTTTTATAATTTCTTTGCTGTATCAGTAAGTACTTTCATATCCAAACAGAGGGAAATAAGAAAATGACTTCTGGAGAAAAACGAAAAGTGTTAATGATAAGGTAAACCTTTTAGGCATGTTCTTTGTAGAGCAGAAACAGACAGTATCAATAATGACTTGATTTCCCTTCCAGTGGAAAATTGTGTTGAATTAATCTTTAAAAGGCTTCACCACCAATTTTTAAGGAAATAAAAACACCCAAGCAAACAAGCCAGCAGATATTTTCTTCCACTAATTTTGTTCTTGTATTCATCCAGCATCACGGCTTAGAGCTGTTGCTTCTCTGGAGGCATTCCAAACCCACCTGGACAAGTTCCTGTGTGACCTACTCTAGGTGGTTATGCTCTGGCAGGGGTGTTGGACTGGATGAGCTTTCCAGGTCCCTTCCAGCCCTTGAGATTCTGTGATTCTGTGATAAGGTCTATATGAACCTGGTTCCTTGGGCAAATCTGTGCTGTACAGATCTGGATCATATAGAAGTAATTGAGATATTAACAAAACTCATGATCAGGTCTTTATCCAGGATGAAATGTTAGTCTTGGATAATCTAATACAACCAGTTGATGTCTACAATAATGTGGTTTTAACACTTTGGCAGCTTGGTGGAAAAATGCTTTTGGCCTCTCCTAAATGTAAGGACATCTTCAGTTGAGTACTGAATTTAAAGGCAGATTTAGTAGAGATCAGAGTGAGATTTTTGAGAATACCAGTTGATTTCTAGTTTGTGAACCGTAGATGTCTTACACCACTGTTGTTCCAATGTTAAAGTTCAGATCACTGCTAGAGACAGGACATCAGGCTAGAAGGACAATGGCACAAATATATTAGACTGATTCTTCACCCACGTGAAGTCTGGCAATGTAGCCTACTAAATTCAGGCCTGGAGAAGGCCACGTGGTTGAGTCTCTGAAGAAAAGAGGAGGCTTTGTTATTCAAAAGCTCCTGTATTCTTTGTTTTTCACGCCTAAAAATACTTTTATGTAAGAGGCTTCAAGCCACTTTTTGTGCTAAACACACAAATGGAAATCTCACTGCACTACACACATTATTTCAGTAAAATAAATATTGTTGCCTTTAATATTTAAAGAGATTTTTTTGAAACAGCCACAGAGGATGAAAAATTCAAGGCAGCAAAAGCACTCCATGTCTTGGAGCCCTACAGAGGCATATTTCAATTCTCTTGCTTTAATTTCTTTAGCTCTCAAGGAATTCCAAGGTCTCTGAAATGATATGCTGGATGAGGAAAACAGAGCTGCTGTCCCTAGAGTTTCTTTGGCTCTTTATTTTGCACCATCATAAGAATTTTTGTTCAGTGTAAGCTGAGGAACTGAATTATGTGCTCCTCAAAACTGTTGGACTAGCAAATGCACTGGGTCCTTAATTCTGTCTATGCCATCAGAACAGAGTTCAGCAGCTGTTGAAGTTAATAGAAACTTTGCTGTTGGCTTTATTGAGATTAGGAGAATTGGTATGAGCAGAGAATCTTGTCTTTGACAACCTGGTTTCAGATGAAGTTCCTTCACTTAACCCTATGAAGCTCCATACTTAATCCCACAGAACAGGCTGCCCAAGGAGGGTGTGGAGGCTCCTTTCTTGGAGGTCTTCAAGACCTGCCTGGACTTGTTCGTGTGTGACCTGATCTAGATGGGACCTGCTTCTGCAGGGAGGTTGGATTGGATGATCTCTAAAGGTCTCTGCCAACCCTACCATTCTGTGATTCTGTGATTCTATCCTGACAGACCTGTTCCTCTGTGGTGCTGAAGACTCAGTCAGGGTGCCATGCAGGAAACAGCAAACCTATAGTACAAATACTTGTCCCTCCAGTTAGATTCCCTGGGACATCTGTATTTTATGCATGTCCAATTATACAGGTGGGTGATAAGCTTAGAAAGTTGTGAAGGAAGTATAGGGACTAATTCTCATGCAGTGAATGTCAGGCCAGAATCAGAATTGCTAGCAAAAAAAAAAAGCAGCAACCAATTTTTTGTTGGATACTTCTAATTCCTTTGATGTTGCATACAGCAAAGGAAGGGAGAGAGAGAGATAACCCACTGCTAATTCTGAATAGGTGAACTGTGAGAGCTGCTGCTGTCTGAAAAAATGTCTATTACTTTGGAGACTAATAAAATTAGGAGAACCCATATGGCTCGAGCTCATGGATGCACACACATGTCTGTACATGTGCTTGGCCATTTTTGAGTTCTGCATTTCTGTATTAATATGCTGGGATCTGATTTTTGTCCTGGAGTTATCCCAATGTAACACTGGAGTCATACTGTGATAAATCAGATTCTTTCTGTGCACAACAAGCACAATCAAATCTAACGCAGACCTTATAGTCAGTGAACTCAGGGCTGCATAGCAATGGCCATTTAAAGCAGAATTCAAATGCCTTGGCTTACTTAGTCTCTTTCCTAGTTATTGCATTTCATTGTAACGGTGATTATGTATATTTCCCACATCTAGCACAATAATCCTTCCCAAGGATCATTTTGTACTGCTTTTCCCCATTTAACTGGAACATTTCCTCTCTGTTGAGCAGAGAAAGGGTTGTCAAAAAGGGCTCATTTGGGGACTGTTCTTGTCCTTGTTTTTCTATGGACTTATAGTCTTACAAAGTTATATCTTACAAGTAGTCAAAGAAAAGAGAGTTGAAATGTTCCTGGAAAGGTTATCTACTCCAGCAGCTGCCCTATGGCAGCATAGACAATCTTTACGGACCATTTAACCATTCTTTTACGTAAATTTCTCAGAGTTTTGTCACATGGGGCCAATAGTGCCAAGCACACACTCAAGAAGACATTCTACTGAGATTTTCATTGTGGAACTCCTCTTTCTCCACAACCCCTTAGAGATACTTTGAGCAACATCAGCTCTCAGAGACCACACATACCCAGAACGCTTTTCTTGCACTGAGCTTACCAAGCAGAATGTGGCTTTTGTCCTCATCACTGAACTGTCTTGCTGCCCAAAACAAGAGAGATGCACCCAAACTGCCTGTTGGGAACAATCCCTGTTTCATGCCACTGCTTCAACATTGTGTAGAAATTGTACAGGAGAGAGTTAGCTAGTGCAGCTTAGAACAGGGACTGTGGGAGCAGTTTAGCAGAACAGATAATGAAGTTTGAGTGTTTAACAGTGTCTTTGCCACTGTTTGGTGCTAGTATAGTCTCCAGCTTTGGAGTTTTCCTTCACAATGTGCTGAGCAGTCTGGTCTTGGTCTGCACATCACCATGTTATAAGCAATGCTGAGCACAACCATATTAAGTCAGTGTGTGCCTATGAAATACTCAGATGTGGTGACTTCTCAGTTCATTTAAGTAGCTTGAAAATGTAAGTTTTCTTTTCAGTCTGGATCAAGTTTCACTGATGTGATTTTGCTGTGAAACAGAGGAAAGCTGTTCACTACAGTGCACTCAAAAGGAAATTCTGTGGTTAAAAAGGACATTATTTCTTGGGATGGATGTGGCTGCCTCTACGCTGTACAGTGATACCATGCAGGGTCTGAACTGATTGCACTGCAAAGGAGTACCTGCTGCTGACCTGGTCTCTTTAGGGATCGGAATGTCCAGACTGTGTCTCTTGTGCTGCTGCAGCAGCACGGCAGGGTGCATACTGAAGCATTTCTCAGTGCTTGCTGCATTACTATTTATATAGCAGGCATGTCCCTGTCTCCTTGCCATTCTTCAGACTTGCTGCCATGAAATGATGCTGGAGAGGGGCTCAGCTGGCTATTAAGAATCTACTGCCCAGTTTTGCTTTCCCAGCCTTCACCTTTGTGCTGAAAGCCTCTGCTCTCGGTGAAATGAAGCAATTAAATCTCCTCAGCCATCTCCTTGCTGGCCTCTTGGTGGTAGTCTTAACACAGCATATTCACTAACTCTTCTGCCTGCCTTTAACCAAAGGCATCAATCACCCCACTCTCCGAGAACTAACGTTTTTAAGTAGATACTAAATATATACAAAGTTTATGGACACAAAGCAAGATTTTTTTAAAGGATTTGCTAGAGATACAGAAGCTCTGCGTTGACTATCTGTGCTGACCTACTTCAAGGCTTCACCTGTTATGCAAAGCCTAGTTCTGAGATCTGTCAGATATCCCCGAAGCACAGATGTTTGGATCCAGTGCACACAGTGAGACAACGAAGGCAAAATGAATAGGGACCTTGTCATTTGCATAGTTAGCAGTTTGTTTAGTGCCAGGCAAAAGAGAAGAGTCACAGTGCTGTCAGGAATGTGCTCTGGTGAATACCGTGACAGGTTTAATTCAGTGTCTACTTTCTAATGGAGATTCAAACAGCCAAGGAACAGCCTAAGACAAGGAAACACTGTGTGGAGACCGAGGAACCTGAGGTGCATGAGATTTGTTAGACCCTTCCTGAAAACATCAATCCTGTGCATCAAAACAGGCTCAAGACAGAAAATTGCTGAGAATGCATCTAGATCAAGGTAAAAATAAGGATGGTTACAGGGGTTAGAGTCAAAGTCCAAGCATGGGATCTAATTTTGTGGTTAAGACTAGCTTAAAACAACTGCCCCCAAATCAGCTCTTGCTCACCAAAAAGCCATTGGCAGATAAACCTGACATGGAAATTTGAGACATTTGACTGGCATAAATAGAATTATGTATTGCAAGTTACTCAAACTGACTTAATCTTCCCAGTATGGAGCAACCATTATATACCAATGATGGGTTTTATTTCTTGGCACTGGGTTTCGAGCCCAATTCATGCCATGGATCTGCTCACAGTTCTCTTTGGTGTCTGCCTTGGCCACTGAAACTACATATAGCTTCTCCTCTGAGTTGAATGAAGGCTTTTTTAAAGCAGAAAAGAGTTACTAAGGAGATAATACATAATCAATATATGTTAAGTATTTACTGAAGATACTTGCAGTACTGAAGATATTTCTTGAAGCTGCGTTTAGGATTAGGGAGCTGCTGCCTCTTTCAAAGCACAGTGAGCAGGTATGAAGCTGGATGGTCCTCTGCAGGGTTACTGTGGCAATTGATACATCCCTGTGGCTGCAGCTCTTTTGGCAGATCTTCAGTATCCCCTCATATTTCAGCAAGTCTCTTTTTACAGGTGATAGCAGATTAGGTTCAGCAGCTTTTCTGTTGGTGTCAGGTATGCTGAACTGTCAGATTCCCCAAGATTTCCCAAAGATATAACTCAGTTTTCCCATTTCAAGGCTTTGTGGAATAATTCCACACAAGGTAGCTTTTCCCATTTACCACGTGAAGAAGAGCAAAAAGAAAGACAAGGTGGAGATAAGAGAGAAAGGAATAAAGTCAGACATGACTGTCATGAGAGAAAGACTTCACAGTTACAGAATTATAAGCAAACAGCATTACAAACATGATACAGAGTTATGTTCAATCTCTTCTCTCCTCCTAACCTCATCAGACCATGGTTTAAACAAAGATAAGTGGTTCTTATATCCTTTGGCATTCTCTGAGACCACTAAAAGAGAAAGTGTCCAACACCTGCTGGAAGTATATTATTAATCAGATGAAGATTTAATGCTTGCAAAACCTCAGAGTTAACTCTTCCCTTCAGCCATTCTCAGAAAGAAAGAAGAATGCTGCAGGAAGGAAACAAGCCCTAATCTGCCCTAGGAGGTCTCTTTAGGGATCATGATTGTTGGCAGGGTAAGGAGTAGGACATGGGGATCTTGCTGGCTCTGTAGTAAAGCATGGAGTGTCATGTGTGAAAGCACTACTCCTGCCACTAACAGAGTGATGGGGTGTGCAAAGGGCCTGCAAAGACCCCTTCCTCCTTGCTCACAGTGGTATAGGCCACCTTAGTGGCCCCAGTATCATTACATGGGGGTCAGGAGATCTGGTTCCTGTTCTTATTTTGCTGCCGGCTGGGTCAGGTTGGCCAGGTGTCATGTCTGTGCCTCATATTTGCTTACTGTAAATGCCTTTAGTAGGACAGATTAAAATTGATCTCTTTGAGGTTTTGCTTCCATTATTTATCATAATCTAAAAAGAAAATCACTATTTTTGCTGGTCTGCTGTTGTACCTTTAATTCTTCACCCTCTTCTGAGCTCAGTTCTTGAAGCTGCAGCCTTTGGTTTGACATCCACCCACAGAAGAGCTGCACTGACTCCAGGATGCTTCAGGCGCTGTCCTCCAGGTCTCTGTTGCAGTGACCTCCTTAGAATTGTAGAATTATAGAGTGGTTTCAGCTGGAAGAGACCTTTAAGCTCATGGAGGGCAGCCTTTGTCCCAGCCCTATCAGCCACTAGACTGTTTCCCTCAGTGCAACACCCACCCAGCTCTGACACCCCTCCAGGGACAGTGACTCCAGCACCTCCCTGGGCAGCTGTTCCAATGCCTGGAAACTCTGTCAGCAAAGAAATTCCTGCTCAGATCCAGCCTGAACCTCCCCTGGTGCAACTTGAGGCTGTTTTCTCTTGTTCTATTGCTTGTTACTGGGGAGAACAGGCACAGTGTAATCCCAAATGCCAGTTTCTTTCTCAGGATCCTCTTTCCTTTCTCCTCTCCTTTTGATGCATCCATCTCCCCTTGCAAAGATGAAGCACCGTGGTGAAGGCAGGAACAAAACCACCAGATTTAGCACAATATCCCCCGAGGCACTTTCCTGCTTGCAGTCTGCCTCTTGTTGCCTTGGCACAGCTCGTGCTGCCCACACATGAACAATGTCAGTGAGAGCCCATGGGAGCAAAAGAATCATTTGTACGCCATTTCTCTGGGAAAAAGGTGTATCACTCAATGATTGTCCATTCCCTTCTATGTCTCTGCAGCATGGAAACAGCTTTGAGTGAAGTTTTAAAGCAAAACCTCCATGCTGCTCCTCAACACCCTTGAGTTGTTTGCCATTTTCAAGAGAACAGGGCATCTACTCTAAGTGGTCCTGCTCTGGCAGGGTGTTGGACTGGGTGATCTTTAGAGGTCTCTTCCAACCCTTGAGATTCTGTGATTCTGTAAGAGCAGTGAAGGGTTTCTTTACTCAGAGGATGGCTGCTTTGCTGTCTGCAAGTGGGATGCACGGTCCACATTCAGTTCTTGACACTCTCACAAAAAAACTCACGTGAAGTTGGTAAAGATAAGTGCTTCAGCTTCTCTTCTGTGCGCAGAAACTGCCTCAGTTCCTCTGCTGTAAAACAAAAGAGGGGTATAGCATTGCCATACTTTGCTGGAATGCTTTAAAAATGCAAGTCTTAAAATTAACTTGATTTAGACTCATCATCAGGTTAGAAAAAAGTAAGACATATGTATGCATAGAGGTGGAGGGCTCGTGTTCAAATAGCGGTGACTATAAAGGGAAAGAAATCCTCTTTTTAGCTGGATTACAAAGGAGGAAGGAAGGAGATATGTCTTTTTTAGGGAAAAGAAATTTGGTCTGCATCACAGTTGTCCAGGAAAATGGAGCCAAAGTCTCATCCCAATTCACAAAGCCATGCTTACTGAAATAGCTGCTGTGCTGTCTGAACAGCAGGAACGTGTGCTGTTTGCTGGAGAGGCAATCAAGTAGAACAGAACAGCAAGTCTTAAAATTAACTTGATTTACCTACTCCTGTGGCCCTATGGGCATCTCCTCAGTGGCTCTGACAAGTTCCCAAACATCTGCTTTTCGAGTTTTTCTACCCAACCTTGTCCAGCAAGGACAAACATCTCTCCCTAGAAATGTTCTTAGAGGGATGCTGAGATGAGTGTGTTATATTTTTTTGTTTCACTTGGACTTCCACCCCTAATTTGATAAACAGCTCAGTTCAAGGTTGGCTTAATGCCACATATTTCCAAATCTCAAAGAAGAGAGACCTGGAATGATTTGATAAGGTACTACTAAGGAAGATGGTGGAGAAGTATTTGATGATACAACCTCTGAGATAGTGTGGCTTCAAGTCATAATATTGCTTTCACAGTAACAAACCTAAGAGAGTTATTTGTTTTCTGAACATATCTAATTGAGCTCCCAGGAAATTGAGAAGTATGCGTGGTTTGATAAGGAAAATTATTTGTTTGGATATATTTTGGGTTTTTTTTTTCTTGTAGTGCCATTTCTTAGTGACTATTTCACACTACCATAGCTGACATGATAAGCCAAACGTCACTTCATCATACTCTATGTCAAGCCATGTCATGCTATGTCTGACTATTCAACCCATGTCCATATCTGATTGTGTAACTGATACACCAAAACACCGGGGAATCTTATGATCTGAGTTCTTCTTTGGTAAAGATGAGTCTTAATTTGTTGATCTTCCTTCCTAAACAAAGTACTTAATAATTATTGCTGATGAAATATAATGGTTGCAGACAAGAGTGCTACTCAGGTTCAGCTATGGCCCTCTCCATCATTAACTTTCTTCTAGTACTTAACCACAGAGCAACTTGGTAAGAGAGGTATAACCCAGTTATGAACTTTGCCTTCATTTTGCATCTAATAATACAATGCTGTGAGCAGTCTAATAGTTAATAAAGTTAATGAAATCATGGTTGTGGACACCTTGTTGTCCACAAAACCAAGTTTTTTGGAATTTACACAAGTCTTTAGGCAGCAGACCAGTATAAATTAAACTCTTGAGCATGAATCAGAGCAGTGGGACCATTGTGCAACCAAGGCTCTGTTGCACCCTTCTCTGTAATGACCAAGGCAACATCCGTCCCTTGGAGTGTCTGTTCAGTGGCAGCCAAGGAAGAGTTATGGAAAGAAATGAGACTGAAGAGGACCAGATTAATGTCCCTATGTCAAACAAGAAGATTTGAGTACTGAATATTGGTGTTTGGAGCCTTTGATTAATGCCCAGCCTGGCTTGCTTTTATAGTTCTCTTATATTTCTACAAATGGATTTCTACCTGTACCAATATCCTCATTTTCACTATTCAAAGTTCCTTTTCCAAACTCTACCAAATCAAAGAAAGAGGATTCTAAGAGAAAACTTGTAATACCTGCTAAGAGTGGAACTGAGCAAGCTGTACTGAGGTTCCTATTGAAAGTGTATCAGCCAAATCTCACCTAGATCAATGGTACACACTTGTGTGTGCTTCTATGCACTTATACACATTGTGTATGTGAGTGAAAGTGGATTAAGTAAGCTCAAGCAGCTTCTAAAATTTACATTTCATGACCTTGGTTAGGAGCTGCTCATTTGAAAAGTGAAAGAGAAATGTTCTTAGCCATGAAAATAATAAAGCACCATAAAATAAAGACACTAAAACAAAAACAATAAGATAAAAACAATAAAATAAACCAATAAAACAAAAGCAATAAAATAAAATAAACCAACATAAACCAAACTAAATGAAAATGAACAAGACAAAACCTCCAACATTATCCCTGTTTAGTAATCAGCAAAGAGATCTTAGTGAGGATAAATCTTTCTTTTATCTTTGGTCTACTGCACTCACTGTATATACATACATATCTATTACCCTCTAATTATAATCCATTAAATCAATTAAATCATCTTCTCTGATATTTCCCATTCAGGGCAGTAAATGAGTTAATCTGCAAGTGGTAACTGTTGTGAATACCAATCATCATTCGCATGGAAGGTGTTCCCTGACTTGAAAGATGGAAAGATCATCATACTTCTGTGACTCCCTGGTCTCTTTATCACATTAATTCCCCTACCATTATGTCTCCAGAAGGATGAGGGAGAGGCCTTCCAAGCTCCTGGGAAGGAAGATATTAGAAGAGAGATTGCAGCCGAGGTTGGTGCTTTTCAGGTGAAAGGAGCCCAGGCTCAGCTGCTCAGCTGGTGTCTGCCAGCCCAGCTCCAGCACCAGTGCTTTCAGCAGAGCCCTAATGCCTGATATCAACTAAGAGATGGAAGCAAAAACAGCCTCCTTTGCTTGGCTGGCATTTCAGGAGTGATAACATGGAATGTCTTTCTAGTTTATCATGTTTTACCTAGAGTGAAGAGCAGCCAGTCTTTCTTTTCCCATTCACATTTTGGTGACATTAACACCTTTTGCTCTTGCAGACAGCCTCAGATTCCTAAACTTACCCAATATCAGACATATCTCACAGTTCCTGGTATACTCTGTGACATTTCTGTCCATCTGGAATATGGTTGCAGTGAGAAATTCTTTGATTAGCTGGAAGGCTCCTGGATGAGCCAAAAACCACTTTACTTTTCATCACCGCCATTGTCAGTTGCTGCTGGCTCACAGCACAATGAAGGGGCTCTGAGCCTTGTGATCTCTTCTGCCTCAGCTGTTTGTGTACTTACATGATGCTGAAGGCATGTGTAGGATAAGTTTCTTCTCAGGGTTGATGGCTAACATATTGGAGAAGCATTGTCAACAGCACAATATCTCCTCTCTGCATAGGTAGTAGAAAATTCACAGCAGGAGACCATTGGCATTCAATTCAAATGTCTCACATCCTATATGAGACCACTGACCCTGAGAAACAGAGACAACTTTGCTAGGATGAATATAAAACAGATTATAAAGTGGTACAACCTCAGCTTGTAAGACTGAGTGCAACTTGCCCTGAAAAACTCATAATGCATTTCCCAGTGGATTGTTTCTTAGGATGGATCAGGACCTCAGGTAGATGCTGAGATTTATGCTTATCCCTTGTCCTGCTTGCTTGGTGGACACTATCTGTTTTACGTGATAAGAACTGCTGGGACCTCAGTTCCAAATATTTATCTATAAAACCATCCCTGGGTTTACCCAGAGATTTAGCAGAGACATAGTGACAAGCTGCATTTCTGTCTGTCCCGTGTAAAGTGTCATCCAATATAAAGGATCTCCTGTGCTTGGGTCAGAACATGGGAAAGAGAGGGAAGTTCTTGACTTAAGAAAACTACTTGGACACAGGATTGCATTGGTAGCAGCTAGCTCTGTGATGTTGGACACAGGAGGTCTGTGATGAGTGGTGGAGAATCAGACACTTGTTGAAATCTTTCCCACTTCACCTCTAGTAAAGAACAGAATTGCCTCTACAGTCTATTTAATCCTTTCTGCAGTTAATGGGGGAAAAAACAAACCAGTGTAAAAAAATTCAAGGTTTAGATAGTTCTGTTTTGTTCTCTCTACCTATACAGATTTTCTCTTAGGTCAAGAAAAAAATCCCTACTATGAGGAGCTGGGGCAGTGTCTCTGCAGTGCTCATGGTTGCAGAGCAGAAGTAAAAAAATCCCTACTATGAGGAGCTGGGGCAGAGTCTCTGCAGTGCTCATGGTTGCAGAGCAGAAGTAATCACCTTAGAGAAAGATAAAAACATGAAATAAGCAGCAAAATCCTTACTCCTGGCAAAATGGGATTAGATTTGTGCTAAACAGTTCAGGCCTGAGTCCTGCTGTTTCTCACATGTGCTGCTTTAGCCGAGTGGCTGTTCTTGGCTATTCTTGAGATATTGTTTTTAAGGGGCATGCTGATTATGATAAAGGTTTATACTCTCAAACACTGAAGAAAACGCCTATAATTTGCTGGTGCTTGAGTTTTAGGCTTTATCAACATGCTCATTAGTTTATGTTATTGCCTTCTGCTTTTCTTTCTTCAGCCACTGATGAATCTCTCCTTTACAGTAGGTTTCAGTGATTTTTGTGGTGCTTGTGTTTCCCATTTTCCACTTTGCAGAGTAATTGACAGTGGTGAAAAATGATTGCAATAAGTTGCATGCGTGACCTATATGCAGATAAACAGGCCTGCCTTTCAGGACAGGCAGGGAAAGATTGTGTCATTTAAAGGAAAGTCTGAAGTTACCTGTAAACTCAAATAGATGCAATAATCATCTGCTAAAATGTCATGTGCTGTTTGTGCCAGGGAGCTGTCAGTCAGCAGGGACTGGTGATGGGGTCACATGTAAGAGTGCTGTTTATATGCTGTTTTCTTTTTATAGCTCAAATCAATAAGCTGATTGAGCTGAGCTGGATTGATTCTCCTGAGTTTTATTTACAATTATCCTTTAATGGTTAATACAGTAGTACTCTGTAACTGAACATTCTCCAGCAATTCTTTTTGAGGCAATATATCTTCAGCTCAGTCAGAGCCCTGCTGAATTCAGTGTGTTTATAGCAGTGTAGCTGTGCTTGACCCTTTTCCTAAGTCGGGACTTGTGTAAGGGTTTCAAGATGATAAAGGATAGCAACAGAAGCTCCTGTTAGTTAAAGGAGGACAGACACACAATGTCCCCTTATTAGAGGATGGAGGTAGAGTCTGCTGTTAAGGGCAGGGAAGTACAAGGGTAATTTTCTGTAGAGATTTCCATTTGGTTTTGGGTGAACATAAAAGAATTTGCTGTACTTAATCTTACTCTTTTTTTTTTTAACACCTTTCTTAGTGGCTAGCCTCTCCTTAATGAACAATTCTCCTCTGTTTCCATGAATTACTTTCCCTTTTTGCCCAAAGCTATGCACAGCTGCAGTCCTTTGTTGATGTGCCAGCATTTAGGGATGAGAACTGTTTGTGAGAAAAGGAAAGCAAGAAATTGCAAGCAAGTGTGAAGTAGCTGGGTTTTCCAAAGGTCCCCATTGCCCATGTCATCACGGAAGAAGCTGTTCAGGATGCTTCCAGGAAAGAGTTATTAATATTCCAACCACAGATCTCTCTTTTTAAAAAATGGTCCTAGTGTTACCTTTATTCAGTAAAATGCTAACTTATCAGTATTCCAAAATGACAACATTAGATTCAGGTCTCAGTTTTGTGCATAGAAGTCTGGTTTATATCCACAGCTCTCAGTTGCATGACTGCGTGTTGCTGAAGATGATACACTTGTCTATGTTCTCGAGATATTTAAGGAAGATGATTGCCTGAAGAAGCTAATTAATATACATCTACTATTTAGAACCCTCAGACTTCTCTGTAAGTTCAAACAAACTTGTTCACACATAGTACAAATGCAAGAGGCACAACAGCATGAAGATATCATGGATCACAGTAAGAAGGTTCTCATTTCATGGCAAAAGAAACCTCAATCTAATGAAAATCAGAGACAAATCTCTCATGCTTCCAGCTGGACTAATGTACCCTCTTCTGTAGGCTTTAAACACCTTGCTAAGTGCAACTTGTAAACCAACACCAGCCAAGATTAGACTCACAAGGCCCAAACATTGCTTCTATTCTTTAGCCATTAAATCTGATGCCTCTCAGTAAAGGTGAAACCGTTCTTTATTATCACGGAGTGGCAAGAGAGATGAGTCCAAGATGTAGTTAAATCAAAAGTTAAAAAGCTAAATCAACACTCAGTGGACAAATCCCTGGTAAAGCCCATTTAAATTAACACAGTAGGTAGCCCTAAGTGGTTCATATCTCTTGGCCACTATCAATCACCCTTCATGCCTTGGTGTAGCAGAGAATTAAAAGATAATCAACCTTGGTCATACTCCAAATTAATTCAGTGAGGAACAAACCAAAAAGCCATAAAAGAGCAGTTTCCTTTCAGTTTCTAGAAAACCAAGAATCCTTCATGGGAATATCTCAATTGTATGAAAGTTGACAGGATATTAATAAAATAATGCACTAACATAGATATATTTCATCTTGACTCCATAATATCATATAATAAATTAAAACCACAAAGTCAGGGCTAGAAAACAGTAATTCCCAGGGTTTTTTAAATAGCTGAAGCCTCACAGATTGTTTTCGTTTTGCATCTGAACAGATGGCAACTTTTTCTGTTATAATTTTTCATCAGAAATGACTGATTGATTCTGTTGTTGTTAGGGCATTTACCTCTTATGGGGAAAACTCAAATTCAGATTCCTGCTTTGAATCACAGAAGTTCTTGAACCTGTGGCTCTCCCTGTGCTAACCTCTAAGCTATCATTTTTTAAAATGCTATTGATTTTTTTTGTTCTCAGCTGGCATCCATCTCTATTTAAATTCTGTCCTATGTGTGAGAAACCTTTTGTGAGAAAAGTTTAGCTGAATATTGTCATATACAATATAAAATTTCAATAATGGCTTTTTCTGGCTGCAGAATTCTGTTTGGATGAATTGATGGGATCACATAGATCTTTCCCCATGTTTAATAAAGAAAGAAAAGAGGAAAAACTTGTCCAACTCCATCCCTTTTTTCCTTTTCCAATGCCTACAAAATTACTGCCTTCAGTAAAAATGAATATAAACATGAGAATTATTTAGGAGGATTTTCTGGACAACAAGTAAATTCCAACCTGTAATTTGTTTCAGTCTGAAACTCATTAAACCCACTAATTCAGGAACTCGAACAAGAAGGGAAATGGAAAGAGCATAAGCAGGGAAATCGATGTGTGTGACTTCTTCATTTCACTTGCTACAGTAGTTTCTTTACTGCCATTTGATTATTATCAAATTAAGTGTCTGATAATAACATTTTAGAATTACAGGAATTCTTATGTCTGATCTCATCACAAATGTTTGTCTTGCTGATGTTATTCCAATATTCATCTACTTTTTTTCTAGTCCTTCCTCAGTAACTAAAAAATGTCAGGTGTTATTGGTTAGGTGTGTCTATGCAGTAACACTTTCACAGCCATGTATCAGAAATTTACCTCATTACTTCCCAGTATACCAGGGAACTATTGAATTATTTTGCTCATTCTTTCTGCTGTCTATGTAAGAAATTATTAATCAAATTTCTACCTTTATTTCTAATCATGAGAACTAGAAATAGGATTTTCTCCCCTATTTTTAAAAGAATAATGAGATTCTTCTATGAGTAATTTGGTTCATAGGAGCTGGAGGTTTGTAATAATACTAAAGCTAAAGCCAAATGAAAATTCTCAAGGTTAGTGTCTCTGTTTCTTACTAACACTACATGAATCTTTTTTGGAACTACAAGGAATTCCCTGTTATGCTCAAGAATGTCCCTTCATTCTTCAAGCAGAGAAACTGCCTGTTGTCTCCCTGAGGCCTCTTTCAGAAAAGGCCATTGGCAACATGAATCCCTCGTGTCTAGGTTTTTCCTTATTTTTTTCTTTTTCCCTGCTTTTATTTTCCGATAATGCAAGGAAGACAGTCCTGCTGGGAAACTGTAGGGAAATAAGACATGACATTTTCCTCTACAAACCTACAAAAAAGACAAGTGAAAAGCCTGGGAAGGAACAATCCCATTCACCAGCACAGGTTGGAGTTTGACCTGCTGGAGAACAGCTCTGCAGAGAGAGACCTGTGGGAGTGCTGGTTGGTTATAAACTGAACATGAGCTAGCAATGTGCCCTCATGGCCAAGAAGCCACTGGCAGCCTGGAATGCATCAAGAGGAGTGTGGCCAGCAAGTAAAGGGAGGTTCTGATCCCCCTGTACTCTGCCCTGCTGAGGTGGGGTGATGGGATGAATCTGGAACACAAAAACTTCCATTTAAACATAAGAAAAAAATCTTTCACTGTTCAGGTGAGGGAGTCCTGGCCCAGGCTGCCCAAGGAGGGTGTGGAAGCTCCTTCCTTGGAGGTCTTCAAGACCCACCTGGACATGTTCCTATGCGACCTGATTAAGGTGGACATGCTTCTTTAGGGGGTTGGACCAGATGATCTCTAAAGATCCCTTCCAACCTTTGTCATTCTATGATTCTATGATATGTGAATCTTGACTCTAGTTTCTAAAACACAGAGGCTTGGACTGACACATATTGAAGTCCGATTTTTCTTTGACTGGGAAAGCTTTGAATTAGCCCCTCATTGTTGTACAATTGTTTGGAAGTTGAGTAAAACAGAGTTTATGCCCTAGACCAACTCCAACAGGATCCCATTTCCTGAGAGTCTTTGAGGAGACTCTGGATGAAATAGTTTCCTTTCTCATCTCCCTGCTGTCTGGTATTTTGAACACCTTGAATAAATTGCCATTTGTTTACTCATTTATTTTTGGAGCTCCAAAAAAATTTGCATATGAAACAGAGCATAACCTAGGATCTTATCTGTAAATGTGAACACAACTGGATAAACAGCAATCTATTTTTGGCAAGTTCAGTGAATCTGGCTTTCTAAGTGGCTTTTTAAGAGATTTTACTGCTCCTGCAGTGTTAGATCAGTGGTTTTCATATGGTATAATTCAAAAATAAGGAAGAATCTGCCCTGTTCAAAGACAAGGAATGGAATGTTTTCACCCCTGGTTTCTACATTTTGATGAAATCTCCACTCAGCTGAGATTTCCCTACTTTTGGAAAGTGCCTTGGTTCAGACAGGATGAAGTGGCCTTGATACCTCCTGTTCTATTCTTGATGAAATAATCTATGTTATTGTGTTCCAAGAAGAAGGAAGGAACCGTTGGATAGGCACATACCCTCAACAGCCTCAATATTTAGATTCTTTGTGGAGAAGACAGACCAGTAGGCAAGGTACCAGAAAGAAGATCTCAGATCTTACTAGAGTGAAGGAAGCGAATTTAATGAACAGAAACTGCTCTTTGAAGACCATTGACAGTCACCAAACCATAGGTATAAAGGTCTTTATGTCTTCTTATGTCTTTATTGCTTCTCAGTCTCTTCTGTATAATACATTTAATTCTGTCTGTGCAATGGCTTTTTGAGGTGTCTTTTAGAATTAGAGCAATTTAACTCCCAAAGAATTTGGTTCACTATACTTCGAAAATAGAGGAATGATAGGGACACTACGGGGACCCCTTTCTCTCTCCTCTTCTTCTTAGAGCACTTGTTGCATAATCTTGCAAATCCCAGACTCTGCACAGATCTGCCTTCTGCAAGAAATACAACTTGGAAATGCTGATGGCAGATTGAGGTTCATCCTTTTGGGTGTTCCTCTTCTTCTGGGCATCCTGATACATGTGTGAAGTGAGTCCTTGCTTGCCAGTTTACACCTTTCAACCCCAAACCTGCTGCCCATGCTGACAGGAGAACATTTCCTTCTGAAAATAAATGTGAAGAACTGGAGAATCAAAGTCTGGGGTCATCTTTATTATGGCAAATAAATCCATCCCTAACTAATTCCCTTTATTAACACTTTTTATGAATTATAATCCCTGTTATAAATGTGCTTTTGGTTGTCTGTGTTTCCAGAGCTTGGTCTATAAGGAAGTTATGGTGAATATAGTTCAACGTGCCATTGAATAGCAGCATTTGTTTTTTCCTCTGGTAGCATCTCTGAAAATGGCCAAAATGGGAGATCTGTAGCAATGATTCACTGGAATTTATCATAACAGTTTTTTTGACATTGATAATTTGAGATCTCAGGTAATTTCTGACACCAATAGCTTCACACTGTATTTCTTAGTGTTAAAGAGTCTAGTTCCTCTCTTTTTTTCACACTGGTCTTTTCCAAAGTCAATCCTCAAGTTCCCTCCTTGTTCCCTTCTTGATTATTTCTGTTCAGTCTTTGGTTTGTGTCTTCTCAGGTCTGGTCTCATGTCTGATCTGATTCTGCGGTCATGATACGTCATCCTTGAGGAACTCTTGATTGTATTAAAAGTGTCTTTGATCTCTTTGGGACTGAGACCTTACCTTGCATATCCTGTTACTGATGAAGCATGCAAACTCTTTCATCTATTCAACTCTTACACTGCTATGTGTATGTGGCAAAGTTCTGAGTGTAAATGAAGCTGAAGCAGGAAAAGCTACCTTCCTTTCTCCTTTTTTGTTTATTTAATTATTTACTCTCTAGAAAAGGTTTTTCACTTTCACTCTTTTACTTATACTGTGTCAGATGCCTTGTCTTTCCTCTGTGGCCTTTCTTCTTCTTTTAGTCTTCCTGTACAGGCCCATAAAGTGTTGTATGCCATGTGCAGAACTATCAAGTATCATGTATTTAGCACAAAGTGTCATAATTCTCACATTACTTACTTACCAATTTTATGAATAAAGATGCCTAAGTATAAAACCCAGGAACCCTGTTAGCACTTCTCAAAGAAAACTGCAAAGTGTATTCAAAATACGTAAACCAACATGGAAGCAACACAGGAGCACAAGAGACATTCCTAACTCCTACTCTTATTTCATGGGATATGAAAAACATGTAGCCACAGGATAGATATTTCTTTGTGTAGCCCTTCTAATGAAGGTTCTAGTTTCATTAAATATGTTTTGTTTCTTCTGTTTCACCCACATTACTGCTTGCTCTTGAACAGGCTGCCGAGAGGGGTTGTGGAGTCTCCTTCCTTGGAGGTCTTCAAGACCCGCCTGGACATGTTCCTATGTGACCTGATCTAGGTGAATCTACTTCTGCAGGGGAAGACCTATAAAGGTCCCTTCCAACCCTACCATTGTATGATTCTATGAATGTGGAAGTATTAGCATTGCAAACTTTTACTTAGACCATATATTGTTCTTTTACTTGGCCAGAGTTGTTCTCTGGCTCCAACTTCATCAGCTGCAGAAGATAATGCCTTCAGCTGCCCCTTCCCAGAGTTTGCCATCTCCTCTTTTCTGCCAAATGTGCTATTTGAGTGTAATTTCTAATCCTTTGCTGTCAACATGAGCCATGTTATAGGAATATATATTTTAAACCAGTTTAGCATATTTTTGACTAAAATTTGTGAAGGAAAAGTGAAGTATAGCAGAAAAGGCATGGTTGGGACATGGTGTCTTACTGCTTTTGTGATGTCACAAAGCAAACAAGAGACAAAAGTACAAAATATATTTCCATATAACTAGTTTGTGATTTAGGCTGAGCTCATTGTGGAGTTATGACTGAATGTGTTCTGATATTGTGCTGAATATCACTGCTGAATCCCATTTCTTTCCCAATCCCTACTGTAACCAACTGCGATAAAAAAGGAAGGGTTTGGACAGTGACAGAATTGCAAGCCAGGGCAAGGTAGAGTGCAGGAGAAATGATTAAGCTCTGCATCTCTTATCAAATCTAGGCTCCTACCTCCTTGTGCTGTTCATAGAGCATCAGTAAAAAGAAAATTGAGTCAGATGAAGCTTCTGTAGCTGTGATAAGTTTTAAACATTAGCCATCTGACATCTCTTTCTGGAAAGCACTAGGTATGTTTATCCTGTTTTAAAACCATGTGAAGAAACTTTCACAAACATCCCAAAATCATTAAAAACATAATATTTATAATGTACTCACCTCTTTTCCAAGCCCTTCAGGATGTGGTCTGCTTTTCATGCCTGTGATGCTACCTTAGACTTTGGATGTTGAAATAAAACTGCATGTTGGCTGCTGGCACAGTCAGTTTGAAAGACTGATCAAGCTTATTTGCCACCCGCTTAGAAACCTCTCAAAAATGCCAAGAATTTAACTCAGGGATTAGGAAATTTGCCATTCTAAGATTTGTGGCACTAGCAATTGACTTAATGTCTTGGCAGGGAACAGGTTGTGCATGGATTCACTCATGTGGCTCCTCTAATTGTTTGTCAGGGAAAGCATTGCATCAAATCCTTGTAAAAAACTGGATAGAGTATCACGGTGGACCTGAGCTTTAGATTCTATCTGTGCCAAGTTCAGAAACACTTCAACACCTGTCACTGATTATTAGATGACTCGTATGTCTATGGTGTTGTACAAAGATCAATTTACTCATCCTCATATCACATTTGTGACACAGGTTTGACTGCAGTTTTTGGGAACCCATTTCCAAAGGCAGTGGAGCAGAAATGGTAGGCTTAGGTGGCAGACATTAGCCATTGATACAATTCACAGCCATGGCTTGGGGATTTAACTAACTTTCTTGCTAGGCCTTGCTAGCAGAAGACACTTACTGATTTTCATGGCAGTAATACGAAGTTCTTTTGGTCAATGTGGTTAGGAGAGCTCTGGCTAGGTGTATTTTGACAAGTTCACATCTACAACCTCTTCCAGATTCAGCTTTCTTCTACTCAACTCATGCTCAGATATCTTAGGCCAGGCTTAGTGGTACCTTGAAATTAACCAGGGCTTGTTAGGAAAGGACATTTTACCTGCAGTTCCTCAGAGAAACTTTTGAACAGAACTGAAAAAGACACTAGAGTCCTAAACCTGGGGAGGAACAACCCCATGCACTAGTACAGGCTGGGGATTGACCTGCTGGAGAGCAGCTCTGCAGAGACAGACCTGGGAGTGCTGGATGATCATAAACTGACCATGAGCCAGCAACATGCCCTCGTGGCCAAGAAGCCAATAGCATCCTGGGATGCATCAAGAAGAGTGTGGGCAGCAGGTCAAGGGAGTTTCTCCTCTCCCTCTACTCTGCCCTAGTGAGGCCTCATCTGGAGTCCTGTGTTGAGTTCTGGGCTCCCCAGCTCAAAAGGGACAGTGAACTGCTAGACATGAGTCCAGTGGAGGTTCATGAAAGTGATGAAGGGGCAGGAATCTTTCTCCTGTGAGGAAAGGCCGTAGGACCTTGGACTGTTTATCCTGGAGAAGACTGAGAGGGGAACTCATTAACACAAGTATTTAAACGGTGTTTGTCAAGAGAATTGGGTCACATTTTTTTCTGTAGTGTCCAGTGACAAGGGCTGATGGACATAAGCTGGAAAACAAAAAGTTCCACTTAAACATAAGGGAAGCTTTTTTACTCTAAGGGTGACAGAGCCTTGGCCCAGGCTGCCCAGGGAGGGTGTGGAGGCTCCTTCTCTGGAACTTCTCAAAACCTGCCTGGACACACTCCTGTGTAACCCAGTCTAGATGGTTTTGCTTGAGCCAAGGGGTTGGACTAGATGATCAGTAAGGGTTAATTCCAACCCCTATCATTCTGTGATTCTATGATTCTGTGATATGTTTAATGTGACTTAGGCAATCTACTGAAAAAGTGGGAGGTAGCTGATTGTGGAGTTATTCTGTTCTGTCAAATAGCTCTTGGTTTGCCTTTGTTTGGCCTCTGGAATTCAGTTCTATAGGAGAACCTCAGCAAAGTGTAGTCCCACTGTAATGTTGGTTCACACCAACAGTGATATAGGCCTTTGAGCATGGCCTCAGAGATATATTTCTCTGAGGACAGCAGCATTTGCTACCCTGAAGGGTATTTGAGGTACTGATTATAACATTCCTTGAAGCTGTGGAGTGGAATAGACAATGTCTCTTTATGTACAATTTATTATAGCTTCCATCCATTCTGCTTTCTCTTGACACTTTTTATTTTTTCCCACCGAAATGAAAAGCTAAAGAATTGACTGAAAAGTGGACTTGGGAGAGGAGGGGTTGAAATCAGATCAAAGTGAAGCAGAAGTGGACTTTAATAAATAGTTTCAGTAAAAACCACAGCAGGAAAGTTTAGTCTGTGATATATGTGCCCACTGTAGCCAGACCTCCCTGTACATAACTGTAGATACACTAATCAATTTTTATTAATTTAATCTCTTTCTTGCAGAAAATTGAACAACAGCAACAACAGAAAGAGTGAAAATGAAACAAACTACAAAGGAGGCCAGAACAAATATCTCCTAAACTGAGTGCCACTGAGAGTTTTTTCTTTCTTCTTGGCTACACTGTGTGATATTTTTCTCCACGTTTTCTGCTCTGATTAAGAACACTTTCATCTTCTGTGATGCTAGTAGTGCGTGGGACTGTACAAAAAAGCATGCACACAAATGAAGACTAAAGCTTCATCTCTGTTCAGCAGCTCTGGCAATTTACCATCAATCTTGTTTCTATATAACATAGAGAGAGGGACAAGAAGGGATGTATCTTCTCAGAAATTCAAGGGATATACTTTCAGGATTTAAGTTAAAAGAATGGGAAAGAGATGAAACATCTGGATCAAAAAAAAAAAAAAGATGGCAAGTAGAATTTCAATGCTAAAAATTGGGTATTAAATACTCTCACTAAGCTACAGCATCATTGCAGAGTTCCCTGTCACCATGTGACAATGTCTAAAACTACATAGACCCTTGAAATGTCGATGTTTGGACACGCAGTAAAACACTGCAGTATTGACTCTACTGGATGCCTCATCCATCTGCACATACTCATAACAAGTGGAATCTCAAGAAGGAGTGTTTTGTACTTTCACCTTGTAGGCAACTTGTCTTGCCCTTGGGAGTCAGGGAATAAACTATGAAAAATAACCAGGCTTGTCTGAAAACCACTCCTCAATATCTGCTTTCAGAGTTCTCAACCATGAAGTGGAAACCACCTTCTTTCCAGCTTCCCAAAGGAGCACCTTCCCAGTGTTATAATTTAATTACTTGCCTCTTAGACACAGCTAATTAGGAAGATAGCAGATTGTTTAGACTAAAATTCCCAACTTGCTTAGAGCTTCTTGTATGTGTGCCTTTCTTAAGGCACATTTAACACTTAACATTTATGATTGCTAAAGGTACAGTTATACATTTAGGAGCAAAATGCACAACCCGATATAAAAGGCAGAAAAAAGCATTGGAAAACATCTACATTAAATAGTAGATGAGCTACTCATTCAATGTTCACAGGGCAAACAGGGCTAAAGAGATCTTGGGTGCACAAACAAGAGTCCTGTGACTAGAAGCTGATGTTATTTCCCAATCCATAGCTGTCTTTGGCAACCAGGACACCACATCTTCATGGGACCCACAGGTATGATTTGCAGTCTGCATGTGACACTGACCAGTGGCCAACTTAAAGAACTCAGTCTTTTTAGGTTTGAAAAGAAAAAGAGGTAATAATAATGAAAAAGACTGGAAAGTGTTTTGATGGCAGTGTGTAAAATGCTTTTGCAAAGAGTTCTTTAACATACCAGGGAAACACATTGCAAGAAGCATTAGGCAGTGACAGCCAGGCAAACACTAATAACTGGCATGTTTTTAACAGTGGAAGCTATTAGTTACTGCAACAAGGAAGCAAGGGAAGATGCATGTTCCCTATCTTTTGCTATTGTCAAATCAAGTCAGAACATTTTTGTGGAAAACATGCTTTTGTCGTGCAGAAATGTGAACCAGCTCAAGTTACGGGAAGAAAAAGAAGCAGAGATAAATAAAGATGGAATGGACCTTTCACAATGCTGATGGAAAGAAGCTGCTTTATGGAGAGAGAATATAAAGTTCAGAGACTCTTCAGGTTGGAGAGGAAATGATTGAGGAGGACATACTTCAGGTTATTGATATAACAACAATGGTGGATGAGAACAATTTAATCCACTGACTAGGGAAAATTCATTGATATCACAGCAGACTGAGCTAAAACAGAAAACAAATAAAAGTACACATACACATATATGTTTAAACTGATTAGCAATTAACTTTTGGAGTTTTGCTGCCACAGGAATTGTGAAGACTGCAAATATAAGATGGCATGGCCAAAGTCATGTAACGAAATATCTGGGAATGTAGTGAATAGGCAGAGGTTCTGCTGTTTGCATTCTCTAGTATGAAAACTGTGGAAATTCTGGGCCTAGAAGAGGAAAGGACTGCAGACTGCAGTCAGGTGTGTTTGACCTCCTTAAATAACATCTCCTCTTGATACAGATTATTGGTCCAGCCAGACTCAATCTAGTAGGGTATGTTTTATGTTCACATATACCTATGTTCTTAACTACAGCACAAGGTAATAAATGGGGACCTGACCAGTTTCTACATGTGGTCAGATGATGTCAAGACTCTTAAAGTGTTGGCTGTGAGCCAGTTCAGCAGAGTAAGGTTGGATGCAGCCTTACTTGCTTTCTCAGCTTGTGCCTTTGGGTTCTGTGCTGGGAGAAATTATGTCAGTACTGTGGCAGATTGTCTAATCAGATCAGTTCTAATGTCCTACTTGCTGGCTTGATTTGGGAGAGTCAGTTGCTGTCATGGTCCCTTCTGTATGATGTAGATTTTCTAAAGGCATTAGTGAATCTTTTGTTAGCAGTAGAGCACAGTGGGTTACATACTCAGGTGTTTTCCTACAGTGTGTCTGTCTCATCTTCAGAAGTGTTGAAGATTGACAAAGCCAAAGAGAAGGACTTATCTGGGAGAAGATCACTCCCACTCCATGAGGAGGAATTCAGGGGAAGAGGAGACAGAAGGAGAGGACTGAGGTAACCTAAAGCTCTACAAGGGACCATTCTTTAGATGCCAAAACTTTTATTGAAAAATAACATTTGCTCATGTCAATCAGGGCAGCCTTTTGACTCCTTGCTAACACACAAATGTTATATCCTCATATGAGTTATTAAGGATTCCTTCTGATTTTAATCTCTATAGAACTGAAGAATGCTTTGTAGAATATTGGTGTCAGATATGGTAGGGAAAAGTTAAGATATTCCAATTACATTTCTCATTTCATTTCAAAGGGAAAAATAAGCAAGATCATTCGAGAAACACACTTCTGTCATCACATCAACTAAAGGAGAAAGCAGGCTTCTAGATATCCATATGGCTGCCAAAAGATAATTATACCTGGAGATCTTTTGCTCTGTTTCATCTACAGAATTTCAAGCACTGTTTCCTAACAGCTTTTTTTGTAAGCATCTACAGCTACTGGAGTGTAGTTTCAAAGTCCATCTAGTCCAAGATTCACTAATGTTGTACCAGCACTCTAATACATTTGTTTGGGAATGTTTTCTTTTATCTCTTACAGAGCCATCATGTCACATTTTGCATCACATTAAATCACTGAGACAAAAAAAAAAGAAGTGTTCCTGTGGATTAGCACAGGATTTAGCCTGAGGAAATGTTGGTTCAGTTCCCATCTTGGTCACATAAGCAGCAAACCCCTCACAAGGGTCTTGAGCTATCTGGAATCAAATTCCCTGGCAGAAGGGCAATGAAACCTGCAGGTCTCATTTCTCTGTTTGTATAATTAAATGGTCATGATATCCTTGGGGAATTTGAGGATTATTCACTGTAACACCCCAAATACTCTGATATTTCCCTATTGAGTGTTATATAAGAATCTGGAGGGAAAGGCTGATCATACATGAAGTAAACAAGCAGCAACTATATTCGACTATATTGGAGTACATATCCATGTGCAGCATAGCCTAACAAAATTAACATTTGAGTGATGACAAATAGAGTGCCTTTGGGGATGAGAGTACTGGAAACAAGTAAACAGTGAGGAGATTTCTAAGAGATGAGAGATAAGCCAAAATAAGCTCTCTTTTTCCTCCCTCTCCCATGCTCTTACATTCAAGGTTTTGCTTTCAGGTGCCGAAGAATAAGTGATACAGACAGAAATAAAATCCATCTGCCTCTGTGCCAGGTTCCCTGAAGTGCTGACCACAGAAGTAAGTGGAGGAATAAAGAAGGCAGAATGGTAAACTAAATACAAAGCATTGAATAAAAGAAATGGCACTTTATCATAGGCAGCAATCCAAGAGGCGTTGTCCTGTTTGGATTGATAATAAGAACACTGACATCTTGACTTCAGGTGTTTCCGTGAGTACAAAAATGCCACAGGCTGACTTGTAGAGAGTGTGAGAGATTTCCTGGAGTCAGGGACTAACACTTGCAAGACTGAGATGGACTTTGTAGTGGACAAATGTAAACAAGACCTGTGAATGTCAGGAGGAAAAGCTCTCACAAGCTTGTGTTGCAAGTAGTGCAGATCTGACTGCTTTTTCAGCACAGCTCATTGCACAAGTTGACGTTGGAGGTTGCTGGACACAAGACAGTATGTAAGAATGGTTCTTGTGGGTATGGAAGGAGAGGATGTCCCAGCACCCTATGCACCAATGCCACATGCCAGTTCTTCCTATAAGGTTGTCATCACATAAGAATAATGGAAGACATGGAGAGTCTGAACACAGCAGTTATATAATTGCATTAAATCCATTCTGCTGCAGAAAGATGGGAGCATAACAGGCTTCTGTCTGCTCTTTAGCCATTGTACTATCAAATGGTTTAGATATAGCCACATACTGTAAGGGAGATATCCTACCTGGAGCTTCTGTGACCTAAGCCTGTGCCTGGAGAAATGACCAGCTCAAACAATGTCTTAAAATCTGGATCAAAGGATATTAGATCCCAGTCCTTCACAGAATGAAAAGGCTAAGCTCTGACCTGGAGAAGAGCAGGACACTTCTAGCATGGTCAGTGCTGGCTGTAAAGATAGCTGTGCAAAGACATCTCACAGAAGCCACACTCTTTCTCCCAACCTCTGTAAGACCAGATGCTAACCAGAAAGGCAGAATTCTCCTCTGTCAAAAGGTGGAGGCTCTGAGGTTTGGTTTTGTTTCGTATTTAAAGTAAATGAACACTAATTGCAATCTTGTAGAGAAATGACAGTTTGTCAAGAAATGCTAGAGGCTTTCATTTCAGCCAATGCTCAGACACCTAAGCCATTGACTAATCTGTGTGTGTATCTAGGCTTGTCTTCCAGAAAAAAAAATCTATGAAACAGATAAACCTTTCCTAATTACATAAGTCATTAAAACATAATTATCTACAAGACAAACAAACAAAATAACCTTAAAGAAATTGATGATTCTATCACAGCAGAATTCTTTAGTGCTGCAGGTGGAACCTAGGGAAGGCAAAGGACTGTATCCTGCACCACTCTTGTATGGTAGTCTTCACCTTAGTTAAGTCATCTTTATTTCATTTAAGTTAAACCATCTTTATCTTGCAGCAAGCATGACTTTTGTGGAAGGGAATGTGAGAACTGAGCTGGCTTTGTGATTCATGGTGCTTCCCCCAGGCAGCTTTACTCAATGATGATTACTAATTGCAGGTGGAGCCTAGGGTGCCTGGCTTCCACCTAGACTCCTTCACTGTAAGGGATCAAGGCTAGTGAGATGTATTGCTCACTGAGGGACAGACAGCTGTAAGTCATCTGCATGTTTAAGAAACTCCTCTACTAACTGTATGACTTTAAACATCCTATGGGGCTCCAGCAAGTCTACGCTCCCTGCTGAGACATCTCTGTTTGTGTACAGAAGGAAAAATGCATTACCTGATGAAAAGATATTAATAATGCAGAGAAAGGTAAAATTCTTTCAGCTCTACCATAGCCCATCCAAGTTGTTTAGAATACTTGGCTCTGCTTTTGTGTGTATACCCAGTGATGCATTCACTTTGATTGAGACATTATGGAAACAATTTCCACTGATAAAGTGTGCTTCTGTTAATGAGATCACCTGGGCCAGTGACTGGAGAAATGACAACTGTGTTTTCATTTCAGGGTTGTTCAGATATTCCCTGCTTTGTGTTCTGCCTCCAGTCACAAAGTCAAAGTAAATATCCATCAACTCAGCAACACTTCTTTTCTGGCTTTCCCCTTGAAATCACAGTTTATTTGCATTGGGAACTTGGCATCAAACAAGAGATGAGACAAGCAAGGGGAAAGAAATGTGCATCATCTCTCAACTATCTATGTGTTCCGAGAGGAATAAATGAACTTGAAATAGTGACTTTGTCTCAGGTGCTGATAAAACTATTGGCCATTATCTTACCTGTTCAGGGGATAGGGGAAGTCATGGGAAAGTCAAGTCTAAGAAAGCTAATCCCCATAATCTCCTGTACAGGTTACAGGCCAACTGAAAGTGAGAACAGCTTGGATTGTAATTTAGAGTTGCATTAAATTATATTAACAACCATCAAAAAAGTCCCCAGCAACTGGAAATGAGACTGAAACAGAAATTCCAGGGCTACTCTGATTACAATACTTACAGCAAGAACGTTTCCAGGAGGATGAAGTTAGCAAAGGGTTTGACTCCTAAAGTTAAACCCATGGAAATTCATTCATCTTTTTCAGTGTTCATATTGTTACAACATCAGAACAACTCCTAGCAGTGTGTTTAACAATGTGTTTTATACATACATGTGATGTTAGCTTCCTTCTTTCTACTCTCCTTTTCTAAGAAGAATTGCATGGGCAGCACAGAATTTCCTTTTGGGCTAGGCTGATTGTCTTCTGTATTTGTGTAGAAGGAGGTCTATATCTGGAGTAAGACATATATGGATCCTTATGTCTTGTTAGAGATCATTCTGCAAGCTCTTCTGAAATCTCTGATTAAATTTAGAGGAGATTTACCCTTTCTCAACCTCATGCCATGCCAGGACAGCCATCTGGACTCCTGGTGCCTGGCGCTTGCTAAGGATCAATAATCTTGGAGAGGAAGATAAATAGCTTTGAAGGACCTAAAGTTAGTAGCTCAGCACGAGAGTAGATTGAGTTTCTTTTTGTATGCCTTTCCCCCTAGATAGAAACGCTCTTCTACTTCCTACATGGTAAAATCTTAAGCAGCAAGTATTATGTTCCATTTTATCATGTACTGGATTTGCTGATCTCCTTCCTGCAATTTTAGATATGCAGATAAAAACCCAGAAAGCTGACAGCCTTTAATCTCATTCACTATTATGAGAGTAATAATATTGCAATAGTAATGATAATGTGATAATAATAAACTGTGATAATTCTGTGATATGCAGAATAAATGCTGTTGTGACTGAGTTTCTAAGCCCATTTTAATTTCTCTTCCTTTTTTCTCCAGGACTTTATAGGACATTTGTGATTGAGCAAGTAGCTGCTGTTGAGTGAGGGCAATTAGACTGGAATCACCACTCATCAGGACCTTCTTTGTTAAAATTATTTGAACTGCACCAAGTGTGAGCATGACAGAAGAGCATTGGTATCAGAGAGTAAGGCTTGCAGAGGTCTTGCATTATAAACACTGATATTTACTATGTGCTACAACCTTTCACTCTTTCTTGTGTTAACATTTCTTCCCCTAATATCTGCCTTAGAAGATCATACCTTGTTTTTCTTCTTAGAAAATGTAACCAAAATGAGTTTGGCCATTTTCAGGAATGAGCTCAGTAAAGTGTTTCACTATTCAGTGTTTCTGAAAATTCCTGGGAACTTTTCTATTCCTTTTACTTCCAGTGAACATTTTGAAAGAGCTTTTCCATCCCCCAAAAAACAACCTAAATCTGAATAAAGTGCCAGTCCTTGGAGATCTGCCTAAGCCTAGCAATGAAATTGCTAAATATACTGTCTGTTTTGGAAGTCTTCCAACCAAAAACCGAGAAGGAGTCTCTTTTGAATAATACTTCTGGGCTAAAACAGGTTGGATATTCAAGATGAAGAGCCTTAATTACTATTCACAAGGCAGGGCTAGTGAGGAGTAAGGGATCATTTTGTGCACTTGCAGGGGCTTGCACACCTTTAGATCCTGGTATGAGAAATAAATGACTCTCAGTCTCACTGTTCTCCTGTCATCATCAAATTACTATGAGGAATCCTGGTAGAGTTTCTCAAAGATAAAAAATATATATGATTAAAAACATAAAGGCAAATAGCATCTCAATTATGGTGCCACGTTGGATTAACAGTGCATTAAGAGTTAAGATTCATTGTAGTGTTGTCAAAGCTAGGAGCATGTGACTTAATGACCACATCAATGTATTTTTATTGTTATATTTTTGGCATTTAACTGCAGTGTAGGCAGAGGGGCAAACAGGAGGAAATGAGAGGAGCTGGATAATACTCATTCTTGTTGACCTAACTCCTTTGCTTCACAGTGAGCAGAGAAAAACAAGGTTTTTATTCTCTTATTTGAAAAACCTATCTAGCAAATAAATAATGTTCCTCATTGTAATACATCTTCTAAAGTCCACTATACTCAAGCTCCCAAATGAGAAATCACATTGCAAAGTGCTGACAAAGAGACAGCTTTGTGTCTGGTATATGTTCAAATCAAATGAATAATAAGGCTGCAGACAAGTAAAGATTGTTCTTATCATGTACATTTAGAGGACACCCAACCAGGACAGGAATCTGCCATTTTAAGTGTGTCAGACATTAACAAAGAGTATTCACCTTCTGAACATGTTGGGAATGTGGACAAAAAGAGGTGATGAGACACTCCCACAGTTGGATTTTGCAAAGCAGTGGTGGCCTAGAAGGAGCACCTAGACATTCTGCCTACCAGCCTTACTTGTGTGCCTAACATCACATTTGATGGAAATCTGAAAGTTTGTTTTCAAGGGTTTCCTCCATCCCTGAGTGGCTGAGGGATGAGCTGCGTTTTGAGCAGAGAAATACTACCTGATGTTTGCAATGAGAGGTGAACTATTTCTCCCTCAACTCATACCTTCTCCTTAACATCATGCTTCCTAGGAAGCTGGCAGGATTGGAAGCCTTTATTTCTTTTTCTGAGTCACAAACAAAGCAGGTTTGGACTGTTAAAGCACCTCATAATTCTAAAAGTACTTAGTGTAATCAACTGTCCTTTTTGCCTGGAAAACTTAATGATTGAATGAAGCTCCTTCATGGGGTGCAAGCTGGTTCCCTATCAGACTGAGAAAGGAAGAACATTTCCTGGATATCCTTGTGGCACCAGTGACATTGAGTGTTCCATGTATAGCAAGGATTTTACTAACCTTCGAGTAACCCTGCTCAAGTACTGCTTAGTAAACACTAAAATCAACAGTGAGGCTGAGGGAAGGTGAAGCAGGGAGAAGAGTGTTTGGTCTGGACAAGCTTTTTCTTAAGCCCCACATGTTTTTCTTCCTTGTTTCCAGGGTGGAGGCTACAAAGTAAGCTTTGATTATATGTTCATTTGTAATGTGAGGGGAGGAAGGTGAAATTCTATTGACTTCTGGGGATAAAACTCCTTCAGTGAGGACGAGTCAGCTCTTCCAAAGGTGCTGCCTGTATATGAAAATGAAGCTAGCACTGCTTTAGCCAGAGGTGCTACATCTGCCTTTCTGGCAGAAAGGAGGCAGCTAGAAAATTTTGTAGCAATATAAGGTTTAATAAATCACAAGAGAGAAGAAGAAGAATCCATAATACCTGCTGAGAAACACAGCATCACAGAATCTCAAGGTTTGGAAAGGATCTTGAAAGATCATTTAGTCCAATCCCCCTGAAACTTATTCATCACTAGAAAACCCTTGTGTGTCAATGAGGGAAGAGGTTTAGGGTGGCTGTGTGCTCTGAATATTAACATTTGGACGGGAATAATGTTACTGGATCAGCACCTTTGGTCTCAACACAAAGGTGTCCCACAGAGAGATTCAAAGTGGCAGCTAGAAAAGGAGATAGCATAATCTCACTTCACTATTTATTCTCTTTCATGTTTCTCTGTGGTTTTTTTTTTTCCTAATTTTGCCATCATGTTGCTAAAGCATTTTTTGGCAAAGATAAATCTTTTATCTTTCTTATGTTTGTTCACTGTCAGAAGCAATCTCAGGTGAATCTGACAAGCTCTGGGCCTCTAATTTCCCTAGAAACTAGAAAAAAACAGTAGTCAAAACAACCCCTCAAAAGAGGTCTCCTTCAAACCTTTCTGATGGGATGTATTTGAAGACTGACACATCTGTGAGAGAAATGTTCACTGTTGAGTATAAACCAATTGCTTTTACAGACAGTCAAGACTGCTCTCTCATTTCTAAGCAGACACGTCTCTAACCAAAGAAGGCTGTACAGAGCCTGAAGCATCATAGTGAGCAAATCATTTTCAGCTTAGGGAAATTAGGAAACCTTTCATATTTCTCATGTAGAGCCAGGATCACAGTAGCATGACCCTGACAGCCAGAGCAGCAACTTCCAGGGATCAATATTGCCTTTTATTTGGAACACAATTCCAGTTTTAAGCTTTAAAAATTGTAGCAAATATTGGTTGTCAGAGGCGACAGGGAAAATATGACTCTGCTGTGTGTATTCCCAGAGTCACTGGGAATGGAAAAGAGGTAGGAAAACAGAAAAGATTCTCACCCTGAATGAAGAGAATCGTGTCAAGGACTTCTTTGAACATATATTTTGAATAAAAAAATCATGCATCTACACATGTGGGAATGTAGGTAACTGTGCAACAGAGCTTGGGCAATTACAGCTGAGTCTTTCAAAAACCAGAGTCATGAAAACACCATCTACACTCATAATATTAAGCCATTCAAGAGATGAGGTGTGGAGTCAGTGAGACATCAGAATGTGGGTTAAGGGAAGGATCTTTATTTGTCCTTCTACATTCCGTCCTACACTCTTTGCACATCTTGTGTCCACCTTTTTGCAGCTGAGGACTTCATGTGATGACTGAGGCTCCAGATGAGGATAGTATGTTGGTCCCACGGGGAGGCATACAACCATATTCCAGTACAATCTCTTCCTTCAGACAGGAAGCTCAGTCATCTTCCAAAACTCAAGAGTCCCTCATGTTTGGAAGTATTTCAAATCTATTTTTTTGGAAAAAAACAGAGCTAGGAGGGGAGATGCTCAATAACTCAAACAGGAGCAGGACTGAGCCTTGCAAATCAGCACAGAATGAGGAGTGAATCTAGGGCTCCAGAGACTGTGATAGTGTTGAACACCTCGGCAGGGATTCACATTTCACTAAACTTCATTGTATATATGGAGATGACTCAATCTGAGCAAACCACAACCAAGCTCCTTGTATGGTTAGAGTAGGGCAAATGAAGGGACTAACTGGAGTTTAGAGAGTGATTTGCCGTCATCTAAACCATCGATGTCACTCATCCTATACGTGCTTAATGGTTAGATCTCTGGTTTTTATAGTTGTACCTGGATAACTTCCTTGACTATAGACTTTGAAATTGCTGTCTTATGTTTGGCTGTGTTAGAGTTAACTTTTCTCAGAGTAGCTTGTATGGTAGTAGCTATGATTTGGATTTCTGTTGGGAGCAGTGTTGATAACACAGAGAAGTTTTCTTTTTTTGCTGAGCACAGAGTAAAGGCCTTTTCTGCCTCTCACCCCATCCCCTCCAGTGAGTGGGCTGGGAGTGCACAGAGAGTTGTGTAGGGACACAGCCAGGGCAGCTGATCCCAGCTGAACAAAGGGACATTCCATACCAAATGACATCATGCTCAGGAATAAAAAGCTGGAGAAAGAAGGAGAGAGGGGGATAAGTTTGGAGTGATGGTGTTTGTCATTCTAATTTAGTGTTATGTGTGATGGAGCCCTGCTTTGCTGGAGATGCCTGACAATGGGAAGTAATGTATTCCCTATTTGGCTCTCTTTTGCATACAGCTTTTTATTTAATTATTAAACTGTCTTTATCTCAACCCATGGGTTTTCTCACTTCTGCCCTTCTTATTCTCTTCCCTCTCCCACTATGCAGGGAGTGAGTAAGCGGCTGTGTGGGGCTTAGTTGCTGATTGAGTTTAAATCACAGCCACAGACTGCTAAACTTCTGGGAAATGAACCCTGGCCTTCAGCACTGTAGTTTGGTTTGGTTGCATATATATTCTCATCACAATATTTCCCATGATATTCCATGTTGCATACCTTCATTTGAAAGCAGACATTCAGTGACTCAACTGCACATTGTAATAAAGATAACTAACACTCCAGTCCACAGTTTCCTTTCATGGCTTTCACATTCATTTTCTATGGTGACTTTGTTGTCATTCTTGTTATTACTATTTCATCTTTATCTCCAGGAAGAACTCTGGAGATTTGGTAAAGGAGAATACAAGGACAAGAGAAAACAGAAGCCCCAGAAGCAAATGCAGCCTCCACACTGCTCACAACAGATTGCAAAACACCTCCTTATTTTACAGGGTGAAAAAGTGATAAAGCAACAAACAAATAACAAGCACCAAAGTCTGATGCTCCTGAACATCACACTCATCATCTAACCTCTAAGCCTTACCAACAAAAGACATAACTAATATTGGTGTTTTGAAATTCTCTACTGAGTGCTTTGGTTCATATGAACACTACAACAGAACCCCTGTAACAGCTTTCTTTTTAATTCACCCCTTCTTAAAATATTCTTTGCTCATTTTTAATACTGAATGAAGAAGCATCTTCCTGGTGTGTATTATTATAGGACACCCTGCCTATGTGTCTGCTTCTGAGAACAACTCCAAAAGCCTTGAGCTCCTTCAAAATGTGTGGACCAGAAGAATCTCTCAGTGGTATGAAAACACCTTGTATTACTGGGAGATCTCCAATTCATGACCCACAAACCTCCAGGCAAATATGAATTCCCAGTGCTCAAATCATATATGAGAAATCAAGTGCTGAAATGATAAATAAGTGAAGCAAATAAGCAGAGATTATTCAGAAATTAGTTTCCAGATGCTAACAGGGCACCAGATATTGCAAAGAAGCATTTTTTAGGCAGAGAGGGACAGAATTTTTTAGCTTTTTGTTTTTCCTTCCTGTTTTTCTTTTCCCATTTTTTTCAGCTATTTTCCATCATCATCAAAATACCTGAAAAGTAAAATTTCAGTATTTCTGATCTTGGTTTGCCATTGTTATTCAACTCAAAGAATTGCCTGTGCTGTCAAAGTTCTTATATGAGATATTACCCCTTGATTTTTGTCCTAGGCATCTTCTCAGTCACATCTTTATGCATTTACCCTATTACTTCAGATTTTTGTCAATGCTTCAGCATGATGTGGCTTTTTCAATGAAATCAAAACCATCTCTGCCCTAGTTTAGTTTTATGCACAGCAAGAATTACACAAACAAAGGGATATTTCAGTTCACTGACTGACCTACAAACAAATAAGCAATTTTGGCTCAAATTGACCAGAAATGAACAATTTTTCATCCCCGTGAGAATGCTTATGTATCCTCACAATCAGGGCAAAGTAGGACAGGATCAGTGTACAAGATGAATTCTCTGGATCACATAAGAGATTTTAATCCCTGATTCCCATCAATAAATTTCAAAGAATCACAGAATTACAGAATGGTGGTGGTTGGAAGGGACCCTTGGAGATTATCTAGGTGTAGGGCCACCTAGATCAGGTCACACAGGAACATGTCCAGGTGGGTTTTGAAGACCTCCAGAGTAGGAGCCTCCACACCCTGCCTGGGCAGCCTGGACCAGGGCTCCCTCACCTCAATAATGAAATTGTTTTTCCTTCTGTTTAAGTGGAACTTTTTCTGTTCCAGCTTCTTTCTGTTACCCCTAATCCTGTCACTGTATGCAACAAAAAAAGAGTGATGCTCCAACCTCCTGACACCCAACATCATCTTGTTTTCAAGGATACCATTTTCCCACTGCATACAGGAACTGAGCCATGCACATAATTCCTTCATCCAATAGTTCTGAGTAATTCAATTCAGAATCATAAGTAGTCTGACTTTAGAGATCTACTGGATGCATTCCCAAATGTGTTGATTTAGAAAACTAAAAGCACGGAGCTGGTATTTGAACTCAGTCAGAAGGGTTGCAAAGTTAATTTCCAAAATGCCACTTGAATTGAACAGCCCTTGATTAACCTAATCAGTTTGTTGTTGTGTTTTTTTAAAAATCAAAAAGCATGTCGTTTTAATTAAAATCAATTTCAATGTTGGAAAAAAATGAAAACAGGCTAATTATCACAAAATAAACGTACAAGACGCTTCTATTTCCAATTCCTGTGGTTAAACTCCACAGAACTGAACATATGGTTTGAACTCATTCTCTTATCTCCATCTCCTCCTTTCCACTGTGAAAGAAGGCAATGCGCTTTCAAGGTGGATATCACAGAATGGTCGAGGTTGGAAGGGACCTTTAGAGATCATCTAGTCCAACCCCCCTGCAGAAGTAGGTTCACCTAGATCAGGTCACACAGGAATGTGTCCAGGTGGATCTTGAAGACTTCCAAGGAAGGAGCCTCCACACCCTCCCTGGGCAGCATGGGCCAGGGCTCCCTCACTGAAACACTGAAATAGGTTTTTCTTATGTTTAAATGGAACTTTTTGTGTTCCAGCTTCATTCCATCACCCCCTGTGCTGCTGCTAGCTACTATAGAAAAAAGGGATGCCCCAACATCCTGACAGCCAACATTTAGATATTTGTAACTATGAATGAGATCCCATCTCAGTCTCCTCTTTTCTAGACTAAACAGCCCCAGTTCCTGCAGCCTTTCCTCAGAAGGAAAATATGACACATCATCTCAGTTTCATCGTGCTTAAGAGTCTTGAAGAACAAGTTTGTGAACAAAGAAATCATTAGGCTTCAAAATATGTAACTGCAACTGTCACTGAAGCAATTTTAGTTGGCAGAACATCATCCATGCAAAAGAATGCTGAGTGCAGTTTAAATCAGAACATTCTTTCAGGAATAAGTCAGTGGGTAGCCTGGGAGTATGTTGAGGAGACAGGTTGTAAACAGTGATAGGAGTTATCCATCTGGAGCCAGGAAAAAAATCACCTGGGCTATTCTTTGTCTGCATGTCAGGTGCACCTACATGAGGCTGATCACAGCCTTTGCTCTTTCTATTTCTGAAGGCCAAGACTGTTGCTGACACTAGAAATCACCCCAGAGCAGTAGGTCAGGCATAAACATAAGAACTGGCAGAAATTCAAGAGTTGTTAATTTTTCCACTTTTCATACAAACGAGATCCATAAACAGGAATTTCTTTATGTGAAAGGGGGCAAAGCATAAGGATGAATCAAGAATTTTCACTGGCATCTTCTCTTGCAACCAAACATTTTTACCTGCCTTCTTCCCTGAGTTACACCACACAGCCCAATCAAACACTACAACTTTCTTTACTGGACTGATGTGATTAAAAGGTTTCATCTTTCTCAAATCCATCGCTGAATCTTGATACCCTACCTGTTGTTGCTCCAAACCTTTGTCAACAAGAACGGTTCTATAGAATAGAAAGAAAACTTCCAGCCTTCTCATCTGCATATAGAATTCCTCTTTTAGACTGGTAAATGAAAGAGGCGATCTTCAAGCTGAATTGCTTGGAGTTGTGAGTCAGTTCACAACATAAATACAGCTGGAATGTACACAAATGATTCTATTCATTCCAGTGGTGCAATTTCCCATTATGCTAATTAAAGTTTAATCTTAAGAAATTCTACTATCTGAAGAGATGTAAGTTTGTGTTTCCATTCCTACAAAGATGGTTGTAGTGTAGATGAGAGCTAGCCTGTTCCCACTGAATACATTGGTCAAGATCTTGCCTTGCGCTATAGACTGGTCTGTTTCCAGGATCTTGCTTTATTCACGTGAGCAGCCTTTTCTCACTTCAATTTGTGTGCAGGATCATTCCCCAAGTAAGTCAAGTTTTGCAGCATTTCCTTTCCAAGATACTATGTGGGAAGGGAATAAAGCCAGAAATGAGCCAGGTTGCATCTGGCTATGCTGATATGACTTTGCTACCTAGTAGGAAAAAAGCAAATGCTTGTCCAGCAAGCCATTCCTTAACTCCTGTACCAAGCAGAAATCTTGACTTTCTTCCCCTTGGTCTGTTTATCATGATACACACAGGATTAGTTGAATTGTTTTTTGCTGATCCCTCTCTCCTTTCTAACATAGAGACGCCAGACTCATCCATGCTGGATGATGGCCGTATGTTCTGTTGTGCTTTTTCAAGACCTACTGGTGCCTAGCTTTTTCCACACTGCTCCTGCCAACAGACATGGGCTTGAGACTCCTGATGACCACTACCAACTTTAATGTTTTTCCTGGATTACTGCTGAGGACCGAGATCTCAACTTGGTCAAACAAGACTCTGCCCCAGCTGTACTTTTTGTTCTGTTTCAAGTAGAAACCTACTCCAGGAAAAGCCAGGTAAAGATTATACCCCTTTCTTTGGGCATTAAAACAAGAATATGTTTTGGTTAAGAACTTGGCAAACATCACACTGGCTGATGTGGGAACATTCAGAGATAAAAGTGTGAAGTGCCACTTCTCCTTTACCAGGGCAATAACAGATCAAACCTCTGCAAATCCGGAACAAAGACAGATTTTGCAGAGCAATCCATGGCAGGGACTGCAGGAGGGCTTATCCTGCTGTGCATATCAAAGTTTCTCTTGTATGCCTTGTCTCATTGCAGCTTTGAGAAATTCCTGAGGAAGGGAGCTGCCTTAATAGCAAGTTGTACTACTTTTAAAGCCGCATTTGTATCGCTCACACAGCAAGAGCTCTTGTCACATGGAAGCCATCGAATCAAAACACTGACATGGCAAGAGAATAAGGCGAGATAATGAAGTGAGAAATTAAGAGCATGAAAAGTAGATGCTGTAGAAAAGCTGACACTTCATAACACTCCAAGTGAACACTTGTCTGTCGTTTCAAAGTCGACCGATAAGAAATGATTTGCTTTTCTTATGTAACAGAAATAGATAAAGGATTCCGTTTGGATAGAAGATTCCACTAGGCTGCAATTTATGTATGAATGCTCAATATTTCAGGAAATTACTTCTTTCACTTTGTCAACTGGCATAAATTTATGCTAAAGAAGGATTCATTAGAAAAAAAAGCCATCTGATGCATGAGCTCAGCTCAAATAATCCTGATCTCGCCAGGCAGGTGTTTTGCATCCTATTAGGAGATGACACATTGTGCTGCAGGAGGTTTGCCACATGGACTGTGTTGTTCTTCGGTGAAAAAAGGAACATAAAGATCTCACCTCTCTCCCTTAGAACAAATTGTCATTCACTCTACACTCATTGTGGAAAAAATCACCCTAGCTCATAGGCCTGCAGTTGTCCAGAGATTAATGTCTGTAAGTTTACTCCTGTGAATAAGAGGGGAGCCACAGGGATTTTCTCCTGCACTCTAACCTCCAGGGTTGGCTGCTGCAGAGTCCCCCCAGCCTTTAATCAGTATCAGCAGAATTCCTTATGCTCCAGGGAAAAGCTGAGACTTAGAATCATAGAATGGTAGGGTTGGAAGGGACCTTTAGAGATCAACCAGTCCAACCTTCCTGCAGAAGCAGGTCAACTTGGATCAGGTCACATAGGAACGTGTCCAAGCAGGTCTTGAAGACTGCCAAGGAAGGAGCCTCCATACCCTCCCTGGGCAGCCTGGGCCAGGGCTCCCTCACCTGACAGTGAAATAGTTTTTTCTTATATTTAAATAGAGCTTTTTGTGTTCCAGCTTCATCCCACTACCCCTTGTCCTGTTGCTAGATACCACCAACAAAAGGGACTTGCAGGACAGAGCTCTGTGTGACTGAGAGCTCAGGGGAATTACTGAAAGAGACATTTGTTTCCTGTGTCATTATAGCATGAAGGCTTTGTGGAGCTCTGAGGAGAGATCTATTCTTGCACTTATGGCAACTTACACAGGATTTATGTGTATAGATCTAAAAGGATGGTCCAAAATAACCTATTTAGCTTCAATAGTTATTTGGGGTTGTGAAGCTATACATGTCTTCTTCTTCTTCTTCTAGTGGAAAATTTACTCAGTCCTTCAGTTTCTGCTGCTTGACATCTCCAGGTATGTTGTCATCTTTGCTGAGCTGAGAATCTTTATTTCTTCATCTAACTTAAAATACTTTGAACTGATGAAAGTTTACTTCTATTAAGTTGATTGAAGCAGAAATGCTCCTGCATCTCTGTAAGAGATCCTTCTGGGTTGCTAGAAGTTCCTAGGAAGGCTCAGGTCACTGATGGTCACAACCTTCTTCCTGAGTCTCTATTTCCTCCCTCCAGGGGCATGGGATAGGGGGTTGTGGGCAGTTCATCACAGATTATAATGCCTCTTCCTCCTCAGGGAGGAGGATTCCTCACGCTTCCCCTGCTACAGCATGGGATTTCTTCCACAGGAGGCAATCCTCCATGAACTTCTCCAACATAAATCCATCTCACAGGCTACAGTTCTTTACAAAATGCTCCAGCTTGAGTCCCTTCCATGGGGTGCAGCTCTTCAAGAATGAACTGCTCCAGTGTGAGCCCTCCACGGGTTCACAAGACCTGACAACAAACCTGTTACAGCGTGGCCTCATCTCTCCAGGGTTACAGCCTCCTTCAGGTATCCCTCCATTCTGGTGCGGAGTCCTCTCCAGTCCTCTCACTCACCATGGTCTCCATGGCTGCAGGGGTAGAGCCTCACCATGAGCTGTACCATGAGCTGCAGGCAAATCTCTGCTCTGGTACCTGCAGCACATCCTCCCCTTTCTTCACTGACCTTGATGTCTGCAGAGCTGCTGCTCTCACACTCTCATTCCTTGCTCCTGCCACAGTTTATAACTGCACAGGATCTTTTTTTCCCTTCTCAAATATGTTATCACAGAGGCATTGCCACCATTTCTGATTGGCTTGGCCTTGGCTGGTGATGTGTCCATCTTGAAGCTGATTGACATTGACTCTACTTGAGATGGGAGAAGCCACCACTGTAGCACTTTCAACTGCCAAAGTCTTACTGTGCAGCCCCAACATAGAGGACCACTGAAACAAAGTGAATATACCCAAGTCCGTGTGATCTGTCAGGACATTATCCTGAAGTGCTGAGGGAGGTGGCTGATGTCACTACAGGCCAGTCTCAAATATCTTTGCAAGGTTATGGCTGTCAGAGGAGGCTCTTGAGGAGTTTACAGATAAGAAAAATCAGTAGAAGTGCTTCATACAAGAAGTTCAGTAAGGAAATGCAATTTTCTACACCTAGAGAGGAATAATTCCAAACCTGAGGACTGGGGAGCTGAGGACATGGAGGATCAACCAGGAAATTCCATTCAAACACACTCAAAGGAAGTATTATAGTTGAACACTGAAATAGGTTGACCAGAAACATTATGGATTCTCCAGCTTTGGAAACATTCAAGCCAAACTGTACAAAGCCCTGAGCAACTTGCTTTGACTGACACTGCTCTGAGGAGGGGCTTGGACTAGATGATCTCCAGAGGTGACTGCTCACCTCAATGAACCTATGATTCTGTGTTATCTTCCCATGGTTGCTTTGACGTAACAACTAACTCTCTTAGTGAATATTCACCCTAAACACATTCCCTTTGAAGGGAGGTAAAAGTGAGTGAAGTTCAGAAACAAAAGGCACAACTACTTCTAGGAACATCACTAACAGATGTTATGTGATATCTTGTTTAGTTAACTCAAGGATCTAAGGATCCCTTTATGTTTTCCTCCAGCCCTTGCTCTCACAAATGAAGTTTATCATTGATACTTACTTAGGGATTTGACCAGCTGCATCCATTGACAGCTGAGAGAAACACCATTTAAAACATCAAAACATCATTTAAAATCTCCAGCTATTCAAAGCACGTGGAACTCAAGCTGTGGAATTTAAAGTATAAACACATATATATCAATAAATATATAAATGTTGTAATTGTGCTTATTTGTTAACTATTTTCTTCTATATTTAGCACATATACTGGATTGCCAGGTAAAGCACAATGCCCCTCTCATCACTCACTCTGTCACAGGTTACCTATGAAAGACAAAGCATTAATTTGCTTATTTCCCCTTAGAATTGCACATAAAGTATCCTGACAACTTGGAGCTTTTTCCTCCGGTTTTCTTGTTGTTTTATTTGTTGTTTGTTTTTTATTATTCCACTCTTGCTTTCCTCTTTGGAAGTTGAAGAGAATGGCAAGAGATAAAATTTCCCATCTAATCTTAAGCTTAATGTTCTTCTTTAATGGTTTAATGTGTTCTGAATTGGTTAACAGGGAGAATTGGTTGGAGACTGAAAGAATGTCTTGCATGTTGCTACGTACTTTTTATTACTGTACAGCATTGCCTGGATGAAGACTTGTTCTCCAAGCCATCTGAATGCTTGTTTACCATGAAGCAGCAGCTGTCCCCATTGTAAAGGAGAAGCAAGAGATAAACAGCATTAAATTAATTCATCCCTAGCAGAAATGAATCAAATAAAAGAAAGCAAAGAAAAATCTACAGCCTTACCCAGGGGTTGGCCTGGATGGAGTTAATTTTCACAAGAAGTCGAGAGGGGATAGCCTCAACTAGACAAAGGGATATTGGATACCATTTGCTGCCATGTTTAGTATACAAACTAGGGGAGCAGGCTGCAGGGGAAGAAGGGATCATGGCTTGGGAACAAGCTGGCCATTGGGTTCTAGGCTGTGAGAGGTTGCATTGTGTATCACTTCCTTCATATATTCCTTTATTAGTATTGTTATCATTTATTTTCTCCTTATATTGTCCTATTAATCTATTATTATCTCATTCTTCACAATTTTACCTTATTGCTTCTGATTCTCCTCTCCATCACACTAGGGGAGGGAAAAGGAGTGCACAAGCAGACCCATTGTTAATAGTTGATGTCTGGACTTAAATTGTGAGAAACTTGCTGTTACCCACGCTTGGAAATAAAGAGCCACTGTTCAGAAATATCTGAAATGTAGGTACATTGCCCTGGAAAGTCAATGGTGTTACAATGAAGAGATGTCTATACATATTGCTAGTATTAGGAAGAATTCAGTGGTAAAGCACTCAGCAATGGATTTTTAAAGCTGGCATTTAGAAGAGCTACCACTTGCAAACTAATGTTTCCTGGTCTATGTTTTGCATTCTGGTGGACTACATGATGAATGAGGGCAGTAACACTACCGTGAATGTTGCCACCAGCTTAATATACAAAAGTCTCCCTGGATAAGGTGATGTGTGGTGGAAATGCAGGAGTTGCCCACAGCAGGTCACCTCCCAGGAGGTATGACAGAGCATCTCCTGCTCTGAGATGAGGCTGCACGTTTCTATGCAACCTGACCTAGGTGGACCTGCTTCTGCAGGGGCTTTCGGCTAGATGATCTCTAAAGGTCCCTTCCAACCCTTACCATTATATTATTCTACATATGTGCTCATGGCTCTCTCAGAACCTACTGAGGTTTGCAGAAGCACCTGTGGCTCAACTATAAGGAGACTGAGCTGTCTCAACTGATTTGAAAAGCTACAGGTGAAATCTGTGTGTGCAGTTTGGAGTTACTTCTTTGAATGCTGCCAACAGGAGGTATCAAAAACAAACCAGAGGAATATTAATGAAGAGATTTCTCTGGGAAATAAACTACAACCCCAGTATACACTGCCCATGGCAAATAAAGACTGGAAAACTAACTGTACCTATTATGGGGCAAACAGGCCTGAGTTGTCTCACCTGTGTTAACCAAGGACCTGGAAATGTGGAGAATAAGGCAAAAAAAGCCTGAAACTGATGAGTGCCATGCTTTCACCTTACACATCCATCTGGTAGTGTGCTTGAGGAGAAGAGTTTATCAGCTGTGTCACAGTATTGTGTGTGGACAACTATTTTGCTCCTAAATTTTGAATAGCAATATACAAACATTTAGTAGACTTATAAGAAGAGGCTTTCACTAGCTGAGAGGTCAATCAATTCTTCTTGTGATGAAGAAATCCCCTGTTACTTTCCTTAGCTATGTCAAGAAAATTATCTCCAGTGTAGCAGCTCAAAGACTTTAGGGTACATCAGGGTTCATCCAGTCCCAGTTCATTTTCCTGAACCTTTTACCCCTTTCTTTCATTTTAGAGAAAGATTGGGATCTTCTGTACACCATAAAAACCTGCTGTGGGGTGGGAAGGGATTTTCAGGTCCCTGGGAATGTCTGAGCAAACTCAACAAGCAGATCCCTCCCCCATGCTGTCTTATCCTTAAGACTTTTCAGAGACATTGAACTCACTAAGGAGTCTGCATTTCTGGCAATGATATTTCAGCATCTTCACCAAGAATTCAGGGGACAAGAGGGATAAAAACTAGTCAGTCCTACAATTAGTGATACAACTGCTATGACAGGGAAGATGACCACAATCAAAACAATGACCACTCCAGAAAGACCTTTTAGTACTAGGACTAGAGCAAAAATCTATGAAAGTGAACTATACAAAAATGAATATTTACCAGTTTCCACTCCCTTAATCACCAAGAGAGAGATATTTTTGACATTTCTCTCACTATTAGCATCTTGCAGATTGAAAGCAAATAAATTTGCTCGACAGGAAAGCAAATAGTTGCAGTGATTCAGGCATGTTGGATGCCTCATTTAAGACCCTAAATGGGTCATGGAACAGGCTAGATGTTTATATGACTTGTCAAGGTTATTTCCAGGTTGATTTTCTGTTTTCCTGTTATTTGTAGCATTAATCAAGTTCATTATTAGCATTTTAATTTCTCGCTTGGGCTGCTTTATGGACTTGGGAATATTATTCCCTTTCTCTGTTGCCAACAAGTCCTGACCATCCAGAGAAGTCCAGAAAGCTTCATATGATTTTGAATTAATATTTATTTTCTCCTGTTTTGACCAACAATATACAGTTTGTATTAAGCCTTTCTCACATATGACTTAGTCTAAACCCCATTTACTAGAATTTACTCACCAATTCCATCTTCCAAGCCACTTTTCATTCTGTCTCATGCTGTATTACACCATTCTCAGTGTATATGAATCAGTCTAATTCAAGAAGGTATTTAGAAGCTGCAAAGAGAGAGAGATGGAGGTCTTATGGGTAGTGCATTAGGGCTAGGTGTTTCACATCTGAAGCTTTGTAAATGACCTTCAGCAAGACACTAAATCTCCCTGCTAACACATTTGCTTCATCTCCCTTAACACCTAACACCTGCCACATGGAAATGTTGGAACAGATTCAGCTCTTCAAGCAAGGAGGGATGCAATTATCACCTGAAAAAAAAGAAACCTTGATATTATTTGGTTCTTTTATTCAAAGTCTATTTTTTAATCTCTGTTTCTGTGTCAGCATTTCACGTCTTTCCCTTCTATTTTTTTTCCCATTACCATCTCTCTGTGTTTATCATCTGGATGTCACATTTTGCTCTGAACTGGTGAGCGAAAAGGCTGCCTTTGATGGTCCTTTCCAGATGTGTGTGTTCGCAGCTGGTGAAGTTTTCTTCAGGCAAAATTATTTCCTCTCATTCATGCTCTGTCACAATGAGCTATAATATCAGTTTCCAGCTCTCAGTCTTCAGGAAAAGTGGCATCTCTTTGAATTTCTGATGGCTGTCAGCTTCAGGTAGATGCTGAGAAGATGAACATCAGGAAACCAGGGAGAGAATCATTTAAGGATATTGAAAACGAGAGACGGTTGAGTGTCAGGAAGTAATTTGTTTTCACAAGGCATAATAAACCTGCAGGATAAACTTTCATCTCCAGTGATCACAGCAAGGTGACGGTGATATTTAAGAATAGACAAGCAGATTTGGGTGTAACAGAATAGTGCTGGAAGAGCTAAATAAAAAGTACTTGGCATTACCATCCAGGCCAGATAACAGGCCAGATCTTCAATGAACTGCAAAGGCAACAGGAGCTTTGGCAGATGCAATTGGAATTAAACTGAATATTTATGTGAGAAATTGCCTACATCTTTCTGTTTTAAAAGAAAAATACATTGCTGAACTCTTAAAGTGGCCTATGTATTCCATAAGGACCTCTGTGCATTTCCAGTGCTTATATTAAGAAGGTTCAGGGAAAATATAAGTACATGAGCTCTTTTGAATCTTGTCAGTCTTGATGAACTTTGCTGAATTGAAGACAGAGTTCCATGAAAGCTTTGCTGTTTTTTTTTTTCATCACTGTGCTGAAAAGATACACAGCTCTGAGATAAATAAGCTATGTAGATTAACCAAGGACCAAGGGCTCCTAGAACTGTACATTCATAGAGTGTTTTGAATTGGAAGTGACCTTCAAATATCATCTAGTCTAATCTCCCTGCCATGAGCAGGGACATCTTCCAATGATCTTTGAGGGTTGCTCAAAATTCCATCCAACCTGACCTTGAACCTTTTCAGCTAATGGGCATCTACAACTTCTCTGGGCAGCCTCTTTCACTGTTTCACCACTCACATGGTAAAAAATTTCTTCCTTATGACCAATGTAAACCTACTTTATTTCAGTTTAAAAGTGTTGCCCCTTGTCCTGTCACTACAGGAATTGGTAAAAAGCCTTTCTCAGTCAAAAAGTCTTTTCCTTCAGGGTCTCCAGCTCAGGGAAGTGTCTTCTATGATGGCTGCCCTTGAAATGGACAAAAAGACCTCTTCTGAGGCGCTGAAATTTTGCTTTCAAAATGATTGAGATGATATTTTAATTGAGTAGTTGTAGGGCTCAGGTAACACGTGGGGACTGGAAGCAAAGAAATGCTCCCAGATCATCTTTAAATCCATCAGCCTTACAGAGATTACTAAAATGTCACTTAGGGCATCCAGCATTTACTATGATATTCTGCTCTTGTCCAAGTCTCCACAAGGCTGATTTTCCTCAGCAGTGTTTGTCCATGTGAATTTTATCAGCACAGAGTTTGAAATAATAAGAAAGAAGAAGAAGAAAAGAGAATGATTATGGGTCAACTACATTTGTCAATATTTACTTATTCTGTCTACTTTTCTTCTTTACATCTCATTTTAAATGCTATACATGTTTTATTCATTGAAAATTATCTTCACAATTTTTAGTTGGAGTACTCTAGGTTAGGGAGGTTACTGCTGTCTGACATCTTCACAGCTTGGAGTTACTAGTTTACAGATGAAAGTGAGAAAAAGGAGAAAAGAGAGGATAAAAGAGGTCTGAAGATTCTTCTGTCCCAGAGTTCATAGGATGAAATGAGGATTAGAGGAAGTGAGAAAATTAAAAGGAGAATAGTGTTGTGATTGGGGTAGTGAGTGTTTGCAGAGCATTTTCTGATGTTGTAATGGTGTACAAGTTATAATGTCCCTGATGTCACCCATCGATAATGATCTGATAAGGACAACGAGTCTATATCTGTGTGAAATGAACCAGAGGGCACTGGGCAAAGTTATGTCTGAATCGAAATTCATTGAGCAGCATCTTTGCTGGGAGTTTCACCTGAAAGGATAACCTGTAAGGAAAATTATGATATTGCACAAGTAAAGTCTAACTGAGTCCTGGGGTTGACACAAACAAAAAAAAGGAAGTTCCCCAATGGAAATTTCTTTTAGTTTTATCAAGAAAATTTCACTCCATATCTTCTTCACTGGATCTTTCATTTGGCTAAAAATTTTTGAGATGTTTAGTCTTCTACTCAAATAGAGCAGAAAACAGAAGTTGCAGGGACTGAGCACATTTGAAAAATCAAGATGACAATTTTGAAATCTAATTTAATAATTCAATTAAGTGTATAATCTCAGACAAGTTAGTGAAGATTGTCCCAAATCTTTCTATACTTAATTTTCCTTATCTTCACTATAAGGATAAAGAATTAAGAACACATTTTGCTTATAGGTTATGAATGTGTTTTGAAATCTATTAAAGTACAAAATTTTTATTTAGTCTATTTAATATACATTTACTTTGCCCCTTCAACTTCTAGACATTTCACAGTTTGAATAGGAATTGTAAGTGTCTGTTTTGGAACTCTTTGTGTATTATATGAAACTATATTGCAGTTAGATTTACTCAAAAATTGTGAGAATGATATCAGATCAAACTCCTTGGTTCATCCCATCTGACCTGGGTATTTATCTAAGGGATATAGACATCCAAGGATTCCTCAGGAGTCAGTGAAGGTAAGTATTTATGTGGTCCATATACTACTTGAATCACAGACAAAGCTTAAGCTGCCCCTGTTTCTGTAAGGTAGGATGAATTTGAGATATGTTTTGATGGAGGAATAGTTTTTAATGATGTTCTATTTCATGTGGAAAGGCTGGTCAAACCATATAAATCATCCCTAACGGGGAAGTTCATTGCATTGCTTTTGCCACGTCATTGACATGTTACACTGGAAACTGCATGGAAATACCCTCATTCTTAATTATAAATTGAAAAATTAAAGTAAACCCACAATGCTTTTATACCAAACCCACCTGGATGAGTTCCTGTGTGACCTCCTCTAGGTGGTCCTGCTCTGGCAGGGGGTTTGACAAAATGATCTTTCGAAGTCCCTTCAAGCCCTTGAGATTCTGTGATTCTGTGAAANGGATGAATTTGAGATATGTTTTGATGGAGGAATAGTTTTTAATGATGTTCTATTTCATGTGGAAAGGCTGGTCAAACCATATAAATCATCCCTAACGGGGAAGTTCATTGCATTGCTTTTGCCACGTCATTGACATGTTACACTGGAAACTGCATGGAAACACCCTCACTCTTAATTACAAATTGAAAAATTAAAGTAAACCCACAATGCTTTCATATCAAACCCACCTGGATGAGTTCCTGTGTGACCTCCTCTAGGTGGTCCTGCTCTGGCAGGGGGTTTGACAAAATGATCTTTCGAAGTCCCTTCAAGCCCTTGAGATTCTGTGATTCTGTGAAAGATTTTGACTACAAGTAGCAGCAAAAAACACCAGCAGCCAGGACAGTGAAGATGGTAATTCTATTACTGTTCATCATAAGTGAATGCTGGAAGGTTTCTCTATGTCTTCTGAGCACAGAAGGTGACAAGCTTTTTGATTTAAAAAGCTATATTGACTTAGAAACTTCATTTTGTTATTAGAGATGCTACACTCGGTAGCATAGGAGAAAACTGCTGGAGCAAGTAATATTTATGAAAACAGTTTACTTTTATGCCATGGCTGCCATATATTATCTCTTAATCCCATTCACTGTTCAGACTCATAAACCAATGGTATGGCAAAGCTGACATTCTGTTATGTGTAAGTGGGATGGAATGAAAGTGAGGTCAAGAATAACTTAAGTGAGTTTCAAAGCTGATTGCTTTGGACTGTGAAGTTGTGGTTCAAGTTGCATAGGAAGACTAAGTTATTACTAGCTTGGGAAAAACAGCTTAATCACGTCAACATAGTCTGACCTCATTTCATAGAATCATAGAATGGTAGGGGTCCAATCCTCCTGCCAAAGTGAGTCCACCCAGACCAGGTTGCACAGCAATGTGTAAAGGAGGGTTTTGAAGACCTTTAGAGGAACCTTCGCACCTGGGCAGCCTGGACTCGCTCACCCTCACAGTAAAAGAGTTTTTTCTATGTTTAAATGGAACTTTTTGTGTTCCAGCTTTATCCCATTACCCCTTGTCCTTTTGCTAGATACAACAAAGTGGTGCCCCAACCTCCTGACACCCACCATTGAGATATTTGTAACTATTAATGAGATCCTCCCTCAGTTTCCTCTTCACCAGACTAAACAGCCCCAGGTCCCGCAGCTTTTCCTCATAAGGAAGATGCTTCAGTCCCCTGATCACTTTGGTGGCCCTGTGCTGGACTTTCTCCAGCAGTTCTCTGTCCCTCTGGAGCTGAAGAGCCCAGAACAAGACACAGAACTCAAGATGAGGCCTCATCAGGGCAGAGTGCAGGGGGAGCAGAACTTCCCTTGACCTGCTGCCCACACTCTTCTTGATGCATCCCATTGGCTTCTTGCCTAAGAGGGCACATTGCTGGCTCATAGTTTATTATCACCAGCATTCCCAGGTCTCTCTCTGCAGAGCTGCTCTCCAGCAGGTCAATCCCCAGCCTGTGCTGGTGCAGGGGGTTGTTCCTTCCCAGCTGCAGGACTCTGTCTTGTCCTTGTTGAACCTCAGCAGGTTCCTCTGTGCCCAGCTCTCAGCCTGCCCAGCTCTCCCTGACTGTCAGCTCAGCCTCTGGGGAATCAGCCAGTGCTCCCAGTTTGGTGCCATCAGTGAACTTGCTGAGGGTCCCTCTGTCCCCTCATCCAGGTGTTTGATAAAGATGTTAAACAAGACTGGGACCCGAACTCATCCCTGGGGAACTCCACTGGCCACAGGCCTCCAACTCGATTCTATGCCACTGATCATCACCCTCTGGGCTCTGTCATTCAGCCAGCTCTCCATCCACCTCACTGTCCACTCATCCAAGCCACATTTCCTGAGCTTTCTAATGAGGACGTTATGGGAGACAGTGTCAAAAGCGTTTGGTCTACAGTGATTACCATAATGCATTTAAGAGATTTTGTCAATAAAAGACATGTTTGCATCTCTGCAGAGTCTTATGCCAGCTTTCATTGTTGCACACCTATTCTCCATACCTGCCCAGTTGTTACTCTTTGCCCCTTTTGACCCATTTTGAGCTACTGATGACTACCATTTCAGATCTAATGTGTGTCTTGTTTACACAATAAATATGGGAGGTAAAGCCAGAAGGGAGAAAGGTGTAGCTACAATGCAAGCAAACAGGATGAAAATATTTCTAGTTTATATGTGTATATATATATATATATAAATAATTACAATTCTTATGTAATTAGTTAAGTTGGTGCAAGTACCTTAGACTTTGTGTCATACTGTCCAAAGAGTAACAGTTTAAAAAAAGGACTAACATCTCTCAGCTGAGTCACATTGATGCCAGAGGCTTTTTCCCAAGAGAGCAAAACTCACTACAGGGCCAAAAGCCAGCTGAAGGCTTAGCATCACTTTAAATCCCTCCAGAAAATTACATTTTACTGATGGGTAAGACTCAGAGCAGTCTTTTACACAGTGGGGATTTTCATAAATGTGGAGGTTTTATTCTTTTGTGCTTTCTCAGTGACCTTTGACTAAATGTATCTTTTCTGGAGCAATCAAACAACATTAGGAATATAACTGGGAAGATAAAAAAAACCAAACCTTGAGAACATTTGTTTTTATTGCAAGGTGTCCTATTCCCTGCCATCCTGGGGAAATGAATCCTGGGAGGCAAAGCAGTAGAAACAGCTCTTTATTGAATTGGCTTTTCCCATTCCCATTTCAATGAAGTATGAAACACAAATTTTAAGACTTAGACAATGCATTTTGGCATAAATACACAGCTTTAAAAATTAATAAAAAGCTGTATCAATTATAAAAGTGATTTACCAAGCACAATAAACTTTGTCATCTGCCACTTTTATGGGTGCATACGCACTCTGTATCACTGATTTCACACTTTCTATATGCTAAATAATCTGATGAACCTACAATAGACTTAACAGGATTTGACAGCTAGCAAGCTTTGTTAAATATTTTTCTCTCCCCCCCCCACCTTTTTTTTTGTTCTTTTTTTTCTGGTTGTCCTTTAGGGAAATAATTCAACTGTCTTTTATTCCACTTTCATTTACAGACACTCACAGCCAGTCACCTTGGATACTTGCCTTTCTCATTTTTTATTATCAGATATGTGGTGATGCTTAATGCAAGAAGCAGAGATGGGTTCTCAACTGCCATTTGCACACACAAAATAAGAGAAAGTATCTTAATTCTTTTTCAGGGAGAACTGTAAATTTGAAACTAGATTGAACTCCTGTGTGAAAAAATTCATCTTTATATAGCCCGAGTGTTCTGTAATATTCTTCAATCTCAGTACAATCTAAGTCTAAATGATTTTGAGCTGAATTTTTTGCAGACATCTGCTGTTCTCTTTTGCATTAATTTTAGTTTTACAAGGAGAGGGATTGGAGGTGTTAATCATAGAGTCATAGAATGGTAGGGTTGGAAGGGACATTTAGAGATCATCTAGTCCAACCCCCCTACAGAAGCAGCTCCCATCTAGATCAGGAGGCATAGGAACATGTCCAGGTGAGTCTTGAAGACCTCCAAGGAAGGAGACTCCACAACTCCTCAGGGCAGCCTGGGCCAGGGCTCTCTCACCTGAGCAGTAAAAGAGCTTTTTCTTATATTTAAATGAAACTTTTTGTGTTCCAGCTTCATCCCATTACCCCTTGTCCTGTTGCTAGATACCATAGAAAAAAGGGATGTCCCAATCTCCTGACACCCACCCTTTAGATATTTGTAAATGTTAACAAGATCTCCCCTCAGTTCCCTCTTCTCCAGAATAAACAGCCCCAAGTCCTGCAGCCTTTCTTTGTATGAAAGATGTTCCAGTCCCCTGATCATCTTGGTGGCCCTGTGCTGGACTCTCTCCAGCAGTTCTCTGTGTCTCTTGAGCTGAGAAGCCCAGAACTGGACACAGGACTCCAGATGAGGTCTCACTAGGGCATAGTAGAGGGGGAGAATAACCTCCCTGACCTGCTGCCCACACTCTTCTTGATGCATCCCAGGATGCTGTTGGTCTCTTGGCCATGACAGCACATTGGTGGCTCATGTTTATCTTATTATCAATCAGGACTCCCAGCTCTCTCTCTGAAGAGCTGCTCTTCAGCAGTTTGACCCCCAGACTGTACTGGTGCATGGGGTTATAATACTAGATAGACAGCTATTTTTTCCTCCCCATTAATGAAACAAAGAGGTTTTGATTCTGGATTCTGTAGTCTCAGAAATATAGACTGTTAGATGTTATGTTGGATTTAACTAAGGAATTTTTAGTTTTTTTAAGTGAACAATAACTTTAAAAAGCAACATATAAAATAACTCATAAACAGTAATTCCTCCAACAACCAATTTAGAAGTAATTTAGAAGTACAATGTAGGGACCTCTACAGAGGTCATATTTATGGATATTCCCCTATCTAAGTTATGGTTAATATTATTGAAACTAGGCTGGTCTGATCTCTGGCTTGTTCTTTTTCAGAACACGATTTAGAAGCAACAGCTTTTCTGCTTTGTGTTAGAGATTTCTCTGGCAGCCCTGGCTGATGTCTCTGTGCCATTGTGGGGGACCCTATTATGAGGGAGTAAAAGTCTCTCTTCAACACATGTGCATCAGGTCTTGTTTGACAAGAATCTGGTATCAAATGCAGAAACCTGGTGGAGAAGTGTTTAACCAGTTACAGGTTTCTTGATTTCCTGAACCTCAAAACTCTAAAACCAGCCTGAAAGTTCCACAATTGCTGGATGACATGGTGACTTCTGTGAATCAATGGAGCTTTTTCCTAAGATAGTGGGTCTCAATATCACAAAAAATATTGACATTGGGTACTCCAGGCTGTGCTTGAAGATAGAATCTGCTTCCATCCCTGGAGGTATCTTTTCAGAGTGGGTAGATACTGGAGTGGTATATACCAGGAGCAGAACCACACAGATGTATTCCTCTTGTCTTTTCTGAAGCTCTCCTGCAGTCAGCTTTCCCTCCACACTGTGCATGCAAAGATGAGTTACCTCTGAATGCCAGCCAAATCTTTCTACTACATTTAGGCAACTCAAAGCAAATGTGACATGTCAGCAACCATCTTCCAGAAGTTTGTTGATTAATTCTCTTTCCTCAGAACTGAGATATTACTTCTGGATGTCTTGCAGAGAGAACTCAGTCCACCACAATTTTTGATCATTCACTCAGTTAAAGTAGACTATAAGACTTTTCTCTAAAGAGGAGGGCGTTTGTTCAGCTCATCCCACATCCTGGAACTGCTTATTTCAACCACTGCTAGATAAATCCTTTCCACTGTTTTTCTCAGTGTAGAGGTTTGCTGCCAAAAAGATTTGTCAACAGAAAATTAGTCTCCAATTATCCTCAAATGCAGCTTGATGCAGTGCAAATTTTGTCTGTTTGGTGATGGCAGCCTACTTAACCACAGAGATTTCTGAGGAGAGCAGCAAGGGAAATGTGTGCCTCATGGTATCACTTCCTTGCACTGACAGTAATTGTACCAAACCTCAAGAGGCTCTAATATAAATACTGAGTGATCCTACTGCTGGAAAAAAAGATATTTCCCTGGAGGTACAGAGTCTGTAAAAATCAAATACATCCCCCTCATAAACAGCACTGAAGGAACTTCAGGGTTCTAATCCCAATTAAAGCTAAACAGTTCATGTCCAGCATATATTTTTAAGTAATTAGCTTCCAAAAGCTGCAGCAGGAAGGAGTAGTAAGTCCTAGAGGTAAAAACTAAACATTTCAGGACATGCAAACTGAAAAGTAGGTGCTGGTCTTTCTTTTTTTTTCTTTCTACTAACATTTACGCATCAAAATTCAGGGTCTAGAGCTAATGAATTCTGAACTTGTTACCAGTGGCCACTGCAAAGGACAACTCTACAGTGGAGCAGGAGAGAGTAATGGATATAAATGAGTACTGTCTAAATGCTTTTGGTCATAAAGCCTTCAGTTTCTACTACCCCTTTCACTAACCTCAGAGGATGAGAAGAAATGTAGGAAGCTCTTGAAATGTAGGACTTCCTAAATTTCTTCCCTTGTCCAGCTGTGCTGCAACTGCTCTTTGAGGAGAACAATGTAGGAAAGTGATAATTCATTACATGTTTTGAGACACACAAGAATGGGGAGGAGGGATTTCATGCAGATATCCTGGGATCCCAACTAACTCAACTTCATTATCTATGATGAATCTGTGATTTTGGAAAACTCTGGTGTATTTGTTTCAATTCCCCCCTTGGCCTAACATAACATTTAAAAAATATATATATTCAATATTTTCAACAGCTTTCACACAGATCTTTACTTAGAAATAATGGCTTGTATATTGAGGAAGACATATAGAGAACTAAGAAAGCAAAGTACCATCCCTGTTTTCCCCAGTTTTATATATATATATAT
>WBNH01011465.1:179413-206290 GCA_013401255.1 Urocolius indicus | reverse complement strand
TCTGTGATTTTGTGGTTCTATGAAAGCTATCACAGCCTCTTCTGAACTTCTCTCCACACCACAGCATTTGGTCACATTCTGGCTCAGTGGACTGAGCGTAGCAAGAACTACATTCTCTTTACTTCCTCATACTAAGGAAAGGAAATAGCTCTAAGATTTTTTTCCCTTTCTATAAACAGAAGCATATTTGCAAATGGTGGTTTACAAACTACTTCATGAGGGTTGTATAATGCTGTACCTTGCATGCCCGGTTAATAATTGCTTGCAGCCTGCTGCTGATCAAAACGTCTCTGCTGCCTCCTCCACCCTCTGCTTTCACCCACCACAATAATTAGGGAGTACATTTATCAGGATGACTGAGGGGGAAGGTTTTTCCAAGTCTTAACTGCTTTCAGCTTCTTCAGAAATATTTCTTACCCGGTGGAAGTCATGGACGATATCAGCAGGATCACTGTCAGCAAACTCAGGGACTGGCACACTGATAAACTCAACATCTTCCTCCTCCAGGATCTGAATATTTTGCTCAATTGTGTGGTAGCGAGCACTCTGAGCCTCTGCCCCAGGCTCAGGTAAACTTAAGCCATCTTCAATGTACTTGATTCCACAGAAATACACACCACCCTGCTAAAAATAGTAAACAACACAGCAACAAAAACATCAGTAGGCTTCTTATAAGTTTAAAACTAATACTCTCAAAGCACTGTCAAGAAGAAAAGCTTGTCAGGTTACATGACATGTTTTCCCTTTAATTTGATTCACACACCAAAGTAGGAGCTAGTTTTTCTCTCCAACAGGAATATGGGCAAAACCTTGATTGTGATGAACCCAGAGGGCGTCCTTCCCTTGAATTCAAGGAAAACAGGTTCCCAAAAGCAGCTTCCTTAAAACACTTTTCTACTTTGCATCCATTTTCTGTGGGACACTGCATCTTATTTTTAGAAAGGCAATGAAGTTCCTACATCCATATGCATGCACATCATCATCATTACTATTATTACTAAATTGCAGTCGATAATTATCATTTAAGACATTGACATTGATAATCCAAATTACCTTTAAAAAGCAAATCTAACTCTGAATTTGGTCCTGCTTGCACCAGGGGGTTGGACCAGATGGCTTCAAGAGTTTCCCTCCAACCTCAATCATTCTGTGAAGTTGCTTAGTTTTGCAAGGCTTCAGAAGTTTTGAAAGTCAGTTTCTAAATTAAATTAATTTTTGTTTTGAACAGTTTTAAAGGACAAAAAAGGATAAATGAATACATTTGTGTCCCTCTGTCTCTGTACACGACAGGTTACCAAAGTGAAGTGTAAATAAAGTCCTGAGCTAGAGGAAGCCCCCCGCCCCCACGCTGCCCTGATGAGGCCTCATCTGGAGTACTGTGTCCAGTTCTGGGCTCCTCAGCTCATGAGGGACAGGGAACTTTTGAACAGAGCCCAGCAGAGGGCTACCAAGATGATCAGGGGACTGGAGCATCTCTTATGAGCAAAGTTTGTGAGATCCAGGGCTGTTTAGCCTAGAAAAGAGATGGCTAAGGGAGGACTTAATTAACACTTTTAAGTACCTCAAGGGCACATGTCAAGAGGATGGGGCAGCACTTTTTTCTTCTGTAGTGCTCAATGACAGGACAAGGGGCAATGGACAAACTGTAACACAGGGAAGTTCCACTTGAACATAAGGAAAAACTTCTTTACTGTGAGGGTGAGGGAGCCCTGGCACAGGCTGCCCAGAGGGGTTGTAGAGGTTTCTTCTCCCTCTCTGGAGGTTTTCACCACCTGCCTGGATGCATTTCTGTGTGATGTGATCCAGGTGGACCTGCTTCTGCAGGGGGGTTAGACTAGATGATCTCCAGAGGTCCCTTTCAAACCCTACCATTCTGTGACATACAAACTTATAGGCCACATAGTTTTAGAAACAGAACTTCCGCATATGTGCATGCCATCAATTGAAAGTTTTACACTGAAAACTTGTCTTGGGTGCAATGTTAGCTCAATTCCTGAAACAATTCCTTCAACCCAGATCTGAGCGGGTGCCACAGGTTTTACTGAAATGGCACTTTCCCTCTCAGGTAGCCTGGCAGGTGGAAGATGGAGGGTTGCAGTGCCAAACATGGATGGAACATGCATTAGTAACACAGCAGGCCTTCAACTCCTCTCAGCTTGTTCATCACAGATATGCTACACTGTTAAAAAGCATAATTTGCAACACTACTGCTCCTCATAAATTAGGTTAACATGATAGCCAAGTCCACTGCAAGTCCAGATAGAATTTCTCATGTTTACTCACTATACCTTCTGTATTAGCAGCTACTAAAATGGAGGAAAAACAACAACCCTGGTGGCAGGAGCAAGAACACAGAATTTCTACCTTATAATTAAGTGCACTAACCAGTAGGCTAGAGGTATTCGAGTTTTACTTATATCTTCCCTTTCTGACCATGTGAATCCTGAAACTTTGGCAGTTTCTAGAGGAGGGAAGAGTGTGCTTGCACTGCTTGGGTAACAGCCCAGCACACAGTGCTGCCCAGTGACAATACACCTCCAAGGAAGCAAGGAAGATAATATTTAACTCAGATCTTCCATGCTTCACGTAAATGCTTCACTTCCCTGTCACCACTGCCTTCACTGGGCTCCTCTTGCAGTGCTGCTATTTGTTAAAGACTGAAAAAGCGTTTTGTCAGAGGTCTAATCTTGTCTACGTGGATTAGACTTGACAGAGCATGTTTAACCACATTGGCTGTGCTTCTCCCAAGTCCCTGTAGGGCTTGTATTTCTTAGCTCTGTGGATGCCAGGAAGGAGTCGCTGCAGTGTTTTGACAAGCAGTCCATTTCCTCTGCATTAGCAGTATTGCATGTGTCTAGGGAAGCTTTCAAGGGGTTAATACACCTCTAGTATTTGGCACTGGAGGGAGAGTAGGTGAAAATCTGGGACACCACTGAGGTTCCCGAATCCAAGCCCTATTTGGATATAATCCTTTCTCTGCAAAGTAAGGTTTTCAAAAGTGCAGCTCCCTTTTGTTTGCCAGCTTCTCCCTTGCTCTCCTCTGCTGATATGTAATTTCAGAGCAGGCCATACACTTTTAGAAAAGATGAAGTTCTGGAAAAGAAATATAGAGGCCATTTGATTTATTCTGTTGCTTCTCTTCCCTCTTCTAAATGTAAAGCATAATCAAACAATACAACCCTCCCAGAACCAAATTTATTTGACTTACCTGGAATGCAAAGTATTTGTACAGATAAGCACCACCTAGGATCACACCAGCCAGCATAAAGGCCAACCCAAAGCACATGCACCAGCACCAGGCCCTCCTCTGCCCAACAGGCACAGCATCCTCAGGGTCCTGCAATGTAACAGACACAGACATTCAACATGCTGCTCCCAAGGCCCATATGACAGCAGATACTTCAGACACAGCGAGTACAAACATTGATTGCGTCCATCAGAAAAGGCTGTACGCACTTAATCACAATTGCTTGGAAATATATTTTATTTGGTACAGTTTAAAACAGATCTATTTGAGTATTACAAAAACGTGTGCCAACAGCCACTCTTAATGGCAGTATCACTGACTAAACAGCAAACTTCAGTCTTAAGGAAGAGAAAAATGTTACAAAAGTTTCCTGAGATACCTAATACCACCCAGTGAGGCGCTTTACAGATTGCAGACAGAAAAATATCCATTCTTGAGCTGCCTCTGTGCAACAACAGTAGAGCAAGGAAGCAAATTCAGACAGGTCAGATTCTTTTTTTATCTTGGTACAAGCAATTTAAGTGAATGTGAAGAATGAACAAAAGATCAAAGGTAATAAGAAGACCAAAAGAATCCTTTCCTATGTTGTTTTATCAGGACAAAAGACACTTTACCACCTCTTTGCTGGTAAAATAGTACAAGTGGGAATGAAAAACAGATGCTTTGTAAGTTGTTAAGGAAGCTTTCTGCTCTAAGACATCATTGGCCATGTCTCTATCTGCTGTTGTGTTATGCTAAAGGAATGACAGGATGTTTCCCCTTCAGGGGACTAGTTTGCATAACCATGCAGTCCCCACAGGCAAACTAAGCAATAAACTGCTGCTTGCAAAATCTTTCCTCTATCAGCCCTATTACAATGTTTTTTCCTCCTCCCATGTTTGCATAACTCCCATCAAAAAATAAAAAGGAAAGAAAAAGAAAAAAACCCAACACCATCTTTGAGTCTCCAAGCCATGACAATCCTGGGAAAATATCACAATTAAAAGAAATACAAACAATTCCTTACCTCTTTGCAACCAAAAAACCCCGGTAGGGTTAGACTGATGACCAAGGCAAAACAGTAATGACCAAATAAACAAAAAACCCCAAACAGAAAGTGGAGAGCATGAGAGAAGCACTTGAGAAGGCATGGATAGATATGGCTGTCAGTCATTGTTCTGCCCCATGTGGGTTTAGCAGCGTTTGCTAATTAGGATGATTTCCCACTTAAAGTTATGGGGTAGTCCCCACACTACCTTGGCCCAGTTGGGAAAGAATTTTCCTCATCTGGCCAAAGCCATCTAAGCAAATCTGACAAGAAATGGAAAGATTCTCTCACCTGTAAATGGTGGGAGAAAGAGGAACTTCCTGAAAATTACTCATCCCAACCATCCCTGAAAGGAACAGATAGCTTTTGGAGGGATTTATTTCTTTTCACTGATTATAGAGGGAAATTCCTTGGTTAACAAACTAGGTACCTAATTCATATGTAGCTAAAATTAAGTAGCACCCACTTAATGTGAAACCCACCTTTATGGTACACTGCAATTATCTTTCATACAGAAGTGGCAATGTAGCTTCTTTGCCAAGCAACAGCAGTGAAAATCTGATTCAGAAATATTTAAACTGAAGATAATTCTCAAGTTTTGTTTGATATCACCTTGCAAACTACCACAGGAAATCAGATTGTGAAATCTCCATCTTTGGAGGTTTTCAAGACTCAACTAGACAAAGCCATGGCTGATCTTGCTTTGGCAACCACTCTGCTTCTAAAGGGAGGCTGGACTTCTAGAGGCCCCTTCCAACCAACAGTTCTGAGATACATTACAAGGCACAGAGAGAGTGAAATAGCTGCTGTGGACTGAAAATGCAGAATGAGGCAGAATGAAAAGACAAGTAACAACTTTTAAAAGCTTTTACATCGCTAATTATTTAAGGAATTCAGTATAAAGAATTACAGGATTACTAGCTGTGTGGTTTCTAACCTGGCAGTCTGCAAAGACTGATAATAGGACATAATACCCACAGTAATCTAATTAACTTTCAGGTCAGGTGAAGATTCACTGTGGATTCTTCTATAAGTCATCTCAATTATAAATCTAAACTAGGTAAAACAAGGATTTTTATTTTTATGTTGCCCTGTATCATTAGGTAACTACTTCCCTAGGTATTTCAAAGTATAAAGGACATCTGATTGAAACTCTTTAAAATAACTGTCGTTTAAACTGTTTTAAGTTAATGTCAGAAAAACAGATAGCAAACTGGCTCTAGGTACGATGCCAAAATATTCCCCAGTGAAGAATATAAAGGGTATTTTTATTCTTCCCCAGCCCTGCTTTTATCTCCCCACTTTTTTTTAAACTCCATTATGCAGAATTATCCATTTAGTAGAATAAATGCCTCTTCCATTTTTACGTATTTTTCTAAGTTCAGAAAGACTAACAAAATATGCATCTGGGAAACAGTGCAGTAGGCATACACAGTATGAACATCTCCCTGGAAATGGGGATTAATGTCAATTTAATTTTGCATAGGCCATAAAAACAATCAGAAAGAGGAAAGTAACTTTTACCATGCTAGAAGAAACTTAAAGGGACAAGCTTATTCATATTCCACCAAAATAATTTTGTTTTGACATATGACAGATGTAAACAACAGGTTTAATTCAACTCTCATCCTCTACCAGCAGCTAAATTTTATCAGTATTATTTCTGAAGGCACCCCTAATAGTGGCACACTAAGCTATTCTGTTTTTGTAGTTGCCTATTGCATTGATTTGTGCACAGCCTATTCAAATCAGCATACCAAATTTAGAACAAGAGTTCAAGCCCAGTTTAGCCTCTTGCTTAGGAGAGTGCATAAAAGTACTGTACTCCCAATACAGGAGTTACAAGCATTAGGTAACACTGAAAACATTTTATGCTGTCAAAAGAGAACACAATTGATTTCCTCTTCTGAATTTGAAAACTAAGTACATCAACAAGCACTTCAAGACCACCTTAAATTAAAATACAACCAATAAACTACTGAAGCTGAACTATACTCTTATTAGTAGCTGTCCTGTGGCTAAGCTTTTACATTGTTGCCAGGCAGCTTAGTTTGGTCTGAATTGACCCAAAAGAGTCTTTCATCCCTCACCATATAAATCTGACCCTCTGCACTGCAAGAGAAGGAAGTGGCAACACCCTCCTTCCAGGTGACTCCTGAAAGAAAAAAAACATGAAGTGAAAGCAGATCCTCACTAAGAGGGACAGTGCTCTCCCCACGTAATTACAACTGCAGTTTGTTCCCAGATTGCAGTGCCAACTTCTGAGGCCAACACACAACATGAGATTGCAGCCTCAGTGACTCATTTTTCTATAGGTCAGCTCTCTACTGCCAGAGTTATCTGACAAAAGAAAGCATCACGTACTTGAGGTAAAGATTGACCTCTAAAAAATATGTCTCTACTTCTATGAGCAGTAATAAATAATCATTGCTGCTCCGGTCCTTTTCTTTCTTCTGCTTCATCCCAGCACTGTGGTACTTCCAGCTCCTTGGTGAATCCTCAAACTTAAGATGATACTACAGAACTAATCTTCTCTCATGCAAAATGCCTTAGGAAAAACTGGATGCAAGCCCAATACTGGCTTGTTTCCCTTCATGAGCTGTTGTTATTGGAAAACATTTGATTAGCCTATTTCCCATGGACAAGACATGAAACAGAAGCATCTCTCTGTCACTTGTACACTAAATTCTACAGTGCTAAATGGTTCAGAACTTCCCAACCTGAATGGCTTTAAGCTCTGCAGGCACAATTTTCCTGTGGATAAAAAAATGGGAAGTATTACATTCTTAAATATTTGAGATTGGGAAGATCTGAAATCTGCTGCCTTCTCACAAATAAGTTACGAGATAACTGCAATTTTTGATAAAGACCCCTTCACCGGTGACCACAGCAGCTACAGTAAAGCCACACTCTCACTTGTTAATGGAACTATGAGATGGACAAACTATACCACAAACTATTTACTAAAGTACTTTTCAACCACAGAGAGATCTTCACAAGATCACATTTATGACAATTAGCATCAACTGTTCTGGAGTGCGTTAAAAAAAACAATATCCCCTAAAGGTTCAAATATTATCAGTTATTAATGGCTACTGGACATAACATTCTCTTGCTCTTTCCAGTTCAATTTTAGTGATTACTTTTTTTTTTTTTTTCTTTAAACAAATGCCAAATTTCAGAAGGACTAAATTCATGTATGGGGTAACATCACCAAATTCTTCAAAGAAGCTCTGATACTGAGCCATAAATGTGTATGATTAGACTTGGTAATTAACTGTCTCTCCTTGTGGCTTTTTGCACATGGTGGAACATAACTGCTTTAACATTATAATAAATAAAGCAATCTAAAAACTTTTAAGGCATATGTATATTTCATATTAAAGGGAGTGAGAAAGGTTATCAGACCTTGTTCTTTTGCAGATGGACATANCAATCTCCTCTTCTCCAGAGTAAACAGCCCCAGTTCCTGCAGCCTTTCCTCATATGAAAGATGCTCCAGTCCCCTGATCATCTTGGTGGCCCTGCACTGGACCCTCTCCAGAAGTTCTCTGTCCCTCTTGAGTTGAGGAGCCCAGAACTGGACAGAAGACTCCAGATGAAGCCTCACCAGCGCAGAGTAGAGGGGGAGAAGAAACTCCCTTGACCTGGTGGCTACACTCTTCTTGATGCATCCCAGGATGCCATTGGCCTTCTTGGCCACGAGGGCAAAACATTTCATATGAATCTATTAGGTAAGAATCTACCTAAACCAGCTATGATGGTTATGCCATGGGGACTCCAGAATATGATATAGCCATTGTGCACCTATGCAAAAGACAATGGCCCAAATTTAAAAATAGGTACAATAGTAATAAAAATAATTTGGGGACGGGGAAACTCCTTTCAGAAACAACATGCAATCTTTCATCCACAGAGAAACTAGATGTAGAGTATTGCATATACTACTAAAAATGTCTGCAGCACAACACACAAACCATCCATAACTATGCATCTGAGAATAACACCTAATGTATATTTATATACACACATACACACACAAAAGATGTGTGGATAGAACTGTCCAGAAGCTGTTCAGAAGAGTCTTCTTCCAAGGTCCTATGCGTGTTGAGTTAGCTCACACGGATGGACAGAATGCAGCAGGGCAGACTCAGATTCCTAAACGTAAATATTGATCAACTGCAGCTTTAATTAGTGGTACAGGAAGAACTTAATGATGACTCCCTAAAAGTGATTTTATCGAGGGAGGGAGGATGAAAAGTCTTGAAATAATACACCAACAGCCATACAAACTGAATTCTGCTGGTCAGGCTCATCTGCTCTGACTTGTAAATCCGACATCTGCAGAAAACCGTCCCAAGAGACAGTCACTTGAAAATTAACTTAATTTAAAACAAGTTCTGCATTTCTCCCATAGTATTGCTGCCTGAAGACTGCTCTAAGCCTGGTATTCTATTTATTACTTGTTGCAGATGGGAAATTAAGGCAGGCTTTTGCAAGACTCCTCACTTGGCAGATGCTGTGAATCTGGAAGACTATCATCTGCCTCTCAAGCAGAATTTGTATGCTTCCTAGTAAAATTTAATTTAAATTTCCAATACAACAATCTTTTAAGTTGCTAGTTGGAAAAACAGACTGTATACACAATAGACGCTTCAGAGATGCCTTGCTTATCCCAAGGTGTGACTCAAATGATGAAGCCTGAGAACAAGCTATGGCTGTTTTATGTGCAGTTGGTATCTGAACACTGCAAGCCTTCTGTGGCAGCACTGCCAGTTCCTCTTCTGTCAAGATGGACGGGGACTTGTCCATCTGGCCAAAGGCTCTCTGCCTAAAGAATAGCACGGAAACTAGACCCTAGTTCTTGTGTTGCTTCCCTTAGTCACGTAGCCTAGATAACCAAGGAGATTAATTAATTAGAATTATCTATTAGGCAGTTGGTATTATTAACCTCTTCCTGTATTTCTAGTATCTAGATATGCTCTATAAAATAGTATTGTAAGTACAAAATCTTTTGTACAGCATTAGGAAATAGAGCAGCAGGAATAAAACACATTCCAAGAAAGAGCTTTCCAAAGGTAGGCAGGAAGGTAGCTGCATGTATTGGGAAAGATGGAAGTGAAAGGAGAACAGATATGAATCTTAAAATGGGCAAGGGAAACAAGACGTAAGACTAGAGAGAAACATGGTGGAACACGAAGAGTTCAATTTCACTGCAGAAAGCCAAGGAAAATGACAACTGTAAAGTGAATGTAAAGGATGTGAATCAGCAGTTTGCCCACAGCTATGTGGATAAAGAGACAATACATTAAACACAGTCTTGAAAGAGTAATCCTGCAACTCTTACTGATGTGAGTAATCCCGATTTACCTAAACATTGCCTTCAACTTCTGAGACAAGGGATTACAAAACCTGATAGCAGCCAACAATTAAAGAGGATGGGTAAAGAAGGAAGTAGCCTGTAACTATTTAGTCTGCTGCTTTGGTTCAATTTGGGAGCAGTGTTAAGAGTTATTATTTTTTATTGTTAGCTTTGGTCTTTCATGGACTAGAAAATGAGGAAACCAAATATACTTATTCAAATGGTCTGAAAGTTCTGTCTTTACAGACCAGGCAAGGACATTCTTCAGGTGATTCATATTCACAGCTTTTGGCTATATTCTCCTTCCAGGCTGTTTACAGCAACTGCACAGCTGTATTTTACTGTGTTCTTCAAACTGTGTTCCCCAATTTGTTCTTGTTTGTGTCTTGGGATCCACCACCTCCCTTCTCTCACCACTAAATCCAGTGGTTGCAAGTCTTCCTCTAATTTCCTTCTTATCCTGTGTCTATGCCCCTCATCTTTCCTCATCCCAAAGGAGAGTTCTCTGGTCTCTGTCATAGAGAGTACCCAGCACACCTTATTTCCATTTCCTCCCTTCATGACTGCTACAGGACGAACCATTAATTGCATCAGTGTGCTACACTCTTGGGAAAAGGAGCTGGGCTATGGTCACAGAGGTACTACACCTTTGACCTGCCCCACCATCCTGCACTCCTGTGCCTCATATGCTGTATCTTCACTGCCAATACTCAGGGCCCAGGACTGCTGTCCTTTTTCTGTACAGCAATTAGCACAACAGGATCTTATACCATGTTGCATTTCTTCTGAACACTGTGAGCTTGACCAAGCATTGGCACAGGTTGTCCAGGGTGGTTATGAAGTCTCCATTCTTAGAAATACTCAAAAGCTGACTGTACAGAGTCCTGGTCATCCAGCCCTCCCTAGGCAGAGGGCTGGGCCAAGATGACCTCCAGAGGTCTCTTTCAATCACAGCCATTCTGGGATAGACATCTACAGTTTTCAAGTAACACTAATACTATACAGGAAGAAGATTAATAAATAACCCTAACCATTTGCTTCATTTAAATAAAACCCAAACAAACAGTCCATGAGAATCAAGTCTGTGCTACACAAGCAATAGAGCTCCGTGTATCTTTTATCTTCTTTGCTTTGGGGCTTTGTGATTCTTTTGCCTTCTGCCCCCTGCCTGTGCCCCAACATGACACTTCAACAAAACCTACAACACTTGGAAAATGTGTTGTCATTAAGCATCTGGATGCTGAAATCAGAAGTCCTTGTGCCGCTGGCAGCCACAATGATGTGCCATACTGTAGTACTGAATACAGAAACTTGTCATAAGCTTGGCTAGTGAAGAGATGGTGGAAAACGGGGGGGGGGGGGGGGNGGGGGGGGGGGGGGGGGGTTCTATATGATACATCAATACTGATGAATTGAGCTATCTCTTCATAAATTACAATGATGTAAATTCATTCTGCATTCCACACCTACTTTTCTCAAGAAAAGAGAAAGGTTAGGTGCAACAGTTTGCAAGTCACAGGCCAAAACATGCAGATGAAAGGCTGCACAGGTATCTGGCCAGAAGTGCCTGAGAGATGTTTATTTTTAAAAAAAAAAAAAAAGAAACGCGGACCTAAAAGGTTACATGGGACATTTTTCAGAATACATTTTACTTTCAGAAAGCAAAATTACTACATTCTTTATGGTTGCAGCATTTCAAACATGGCATTTCATTAAACTGTCCAGTTTTGGAAAATGCTTTATTTTTACACATTGCTAAAATAAACCCTTTTCCCTGCCTGCATTCTTTGACTTATAATTGACTTGTGTTCTATCTTACTTATAAAAACTACACTCAATAAATCTACAACTTCAAATGCAGTATTTCTCTTGACTTTATCCTGAATTAGATCAATGTTTGAAAACAGGAACTTAGAAGGTTCCTATTGCGCTTAAAATGGATCAATACTAAATTATCTTTTTGACCTTGGTTGTTCCAGTTCTTGTTTCTTCCTTATCCTGCTCACTTCTTACGTCTGAAATTTCTCTGCTTTTTTTTTTCTGATGACTGCCTGAATCTCAGCCATCGGTATGACGGAACACTATGTGGGTTTAACCTAGATTTCTCTCAAGGCTATTTTCCCAAGCGGTGTTGGCTCTTTCACCCAAGAGATCTCATTAGCATGCACATATGCACTACTGAGCCTCAGAATTTAATAACTCTATTCCCAGTTCAGTCACAGATCGTATGTCATCTCAAGCAAGCTACAAACAGTGTCTCACTTTCTCTCAAAAGTAGAATCTAACATCACAGAAACCATTTGGGAAGTCTCTAATCCTGTCTCTTGCTCAAAACGAGAGTGGACTTTAAAGCCTGTCCAGGCTCCTCAGGGCTCTCATTTTTTCAACTTAGGGCCACTGTCTTTTCAGTCACCTCCCCAGCTATCAAGAGGCTGCTGTGAAGTGGAGGGCGCCATCTCACGTCCAGGCTGAACAAGCCTTGCTCCCCTGGTCACTCCTCACAGAGCATGTGCTCCTGCCCCCAACCATCACGGTAACCCCTGGTGGACTCGCACCAGTTGGCCAATGTCTCTGGTTTTTAATCAGAAAGGTCTCAGCCTCCAGAAATGCCAGCGACTTGTGCCCAGTTGACTGTTCACCAAGAGCCCTGGGTCTTTCTCAGGCAGAGCAGCTTCCCAACCAGATGGTCCTTTGCCTGATGCTGGGGATGAGTCTGCTCAAGGCCTTTGCGCTGGATACTTCTGAAACTTACAAGATCTTGTTCAGCTCATCACTTCAGCCTGTTGGGGTTTCCTCTGAATGGCAGCCCAGTCTTCAAGCAAACATGCCTTGCTAATACCTGGGTTAGTGGATTAAGATGCATAGTACCTGTACAGCAAGCAGACTTCTCTGAGTGGAAACCATTCTACATGCAAATACCAGACAGCATTTCATTGTAGCACTTACAGAGTGTCAGAAGAGCACAGAAGAGTTTACACTTAATTACACCCTCTTTCTAGAAGAAACTGTTGTAACAATCTAAAGGGCTACACTGCAATTAGGCTACTCAGAGCCTGAAGTGGAGGTCACATTCCAGTATCTAGCAGCTGGCTGCATCACATCCTGCAGAAACATAGATATTGGCTCCTCTTCAAACATCTCACCAAGAGAACTTCTCCAAAACTGCAAACCTTTAGCAAGACAACTCACCACACTCAGCAGCACCCTCAAAAAGGCAAGTTCAGCCTCCCACTCTGAAAAGGGTACTGCATTTTCAATGTGTACAGGCAAGGGCTTTCTACATAGACTGTATCTTTTCCAATAACCAACTGGACCTTTGTGACTCAAGAACCCCGTAAGATCCATTCCAGAGATCATAGCCCCCTCCAAGTTAACAATCTACCCAGCATACTCTTTTTTTTTCCATAATATTCCTACTGTCTCACTCTACCCTCAAAGCAGAAAGTTGCCATCAAAAGCAAGCATGATGTTCGAACCCTAGGAGGAAGACAACCACAAATTACCTAAGGCTTTGCATTCGAGGAACTCAAAATGCCTGTGGGGCTTGTGTGTAAAATAAAATATTATACACTTAGTAATACATAAAATTCATTAAAATATTTTTATACACGCACATGCTGGCAACATATTGAAAGGGCAAACAAGATATCAACTTCTTTCTTCCATAACCTCTATAAAAATAATATTTGCCTGAGAGTTAAATGCTTTTTTTTTTCCCCCCTCAGTAAATTTGGTACGGCTGTCACACAAAGGACCTTTGCTTGTAGATGACTGCATGGATCACTCCTATAGGAGCTGGAGTCTCTCTATGTGCCCATTTTGGTACAAACCCGAGGCCACGTTGTCTGCTGCAAAAGCATTTCTGACTTCATTGCTGAGCTCAACCTTATTAATTATCTCATTCCTTTGGTTTACCACATCTGTAAAATTAGGCCAGATATCAGAGTTTTATAAATTAGCATGCTTTTCATCTCTAGACTCAAAATAATTTCCACTGAGGATACAAAGTAGCACATAAATGGTAAGAAAATTAACGTTGTATTATTTATAAGGAACAGGAGACTAAAACCAGATAATGCTAACCTTTGTCAATAATAGCATAAATGGCACGGGGGAAAGAAAAACAGGCTGGGGGGAAAAAAGGTATCCCTGCAATAGCTAACAAAACACACTATTACTTATCCCAGCTGTAGTTCTTATGTTTGAAATATATCATAATATGTTTGGAAGCACAGAATAAAGAACACTTAAAAAGACTAGCACATAAAAATGTAGTATTTGCTTTCGGAGATATTTCTTGATAGCCACAAAGAGAATTATTTTCTTTGTATGTAAGCTATTTGATGCTTGCAGCTAGCTGATACTGGATAGAAAAATATGTATAATGTTGACAAATATTTCGAAATTGCAACTGTAGAAGAGTTAGCTGAAAATATTACTGGAGGTAAGTATGCTTACCATTCTTATAACCCCTCCAAAATAATCATTAGCACCAAAATTCAACAGATGGTAAGAAAACAAAAAAGGTAAACACCACGCAAATGACAAAAGAAAACTGATTTATTGGAATCTATAAAAAGACAACTGTTAGATTACATTTGCAGCTGTAAACATTTCATTAGAATGCTTAAGGGGAAAATTCCCATATATACACATTATATTTTGAAATTAAACTTCTATTGAAATATTGACATTTATATGTTGGATTAAATATTCATTATAATGGAAAGGGTCTAGACCATTTCCCTTGAAAACATTGTTGATTTCAAGAACATGTTTGGTTTTACAGAAAAATCCGGCATTTTATTGTGATCTACATGTTCAGAAATGAATTATTTAACTTCAGCTTTTCTCACTGAATAGAACTTGTGGTTCCAAGAACCTCTGTTTCAGTGATATTTGTTTATCCTACTATGCAATGTTAATATCCAAACTAGTTTCTTGAAGCTTATGACAAAGAAAAAGAGTATTGCAGCACAGAGAGGAGTGAATGTAAGAGAAGTACTTATGTCATTAACTAAGACAATACATCACAACAAAGGATAGTTTTTCTAGATGTTACAGTAAATAAAGCCTCATCTAATTACAGACTTTGCCATATGACAATGTTAAGCAAAAAAAAAAATTCTAAAAACCCTTCTAGGGCAAGGGGTCTCATCAGCCAAGTATAACTTTGTTACTTTGAAACAGAGAAAGCATTCAAAACTGCATAGAGTATTTGCATTGTCTCTATGCTCATCCCTGCACCGAATTCACAGAAGCCGCAATGACAAGTACAGACATCAGCTCTTGTTCAGACAGCCAAAAACGTAAATGATACAAACAACTGACGAAGCAGTTATCACAAAGGTCTGGTTAGAACTCATCCTGTTTGAAATATTACATGTCATTCTTCTGGGAAACGGTTCTATTTCCAAACCAAAGCTTTGTATTTGTTTTTCAGGTCGGGAAGTGAGTGAGGAACAGAAGAGGAAGTGAGATACGGACCACGGAAGGAGCTCCTCTGTCCCACAGGTTCATTTCCATCACTGGGAGGATGGGGATGATCCAAGTTCTTCTAGATCACTTTTTTGAATTTTCTACCTTCTAGCTCCAAATTCTTAAACTTACTTCAAAACAACAAAAGATTTGCAGAGAAGCACTACAAATTTGTTAAGTTCTTGGGTTTTTAGCACTGTTCTCTCAGTTGCTGGCAGCCTCCACAGAATAGCTTTAGCAGCCAAAACATCAAGACTACAGCGACCTTATTTTCAGGAAGCTGCACTACTTCACCAGTAGCACACATGTAAGACGATGCAGAGGAACAAATCAGTCACAAGGCTTCTTTTCTTAGGAAGCATTCCCCATGAACAACCCCTGCTGCAAATTTTGTTCACTGAAAGCCAATTTCCTTAAATTTGTGCTTGCAGGTACCCACGAAGCCATGCAAGTAACCAAATCCTGGGCACCTTTTGTGCCCAAAACTGGAGGGTTTTCATCTGAGGTTTGGTGGCTTCTCATTAAAATCTTAGCAAAGTCAAGAAGAAGAAAAGAGAGAATTCAGATTGCAAGCAATCTTTTTTTTTTTTAACTTGTGGTCCTTTTTTAAGTAACCATGCCTTAATCCAGAATGCTCTGGCAGACAACAGAAGCTGGCTGATTTAATAGCCTAGCTGTTTCATGGAAAATACAGAAAAATACAAAGATTGCTCTTTCTCCAATGGTAACTGGTGAAAGACTCATAAAAACAATAAAAGGATGGCTATGAAGGAAATAAGGAAGCTGCTCCAAGAAACAAGACACCAAAACCAAACAAAACAACTCCAAAACACCCACCTACAGCCATGTCCCATAAAGTAGGAAAACCTGCTCTCCCTGACAGTAAAACAATAAGCGACTATCTATTAGTGTGTATACTAACATATACGTAGAACATAAATACTATAGAACATATACTTCTATACACCCACGGACTATAGCAACTGTAAAGCTAACACCTTAGTTCAAAAACATCTAAACAACAATTACAGAAAAACTAAAGGGTTTTCTACATGGAATAGTGCTCATTAGTTGTTCAACAGTACATTCCCAGTGGATCCTCTTACTCCATGTTAAAAGTGCCTGGTTTAGTTTGTTTTAGGAAACTAAGTTGAACTGGAAAAAAAATAACAACAATAACAACAAGATTAATTTTACAGTGTGGAGTAATAATGTCCTCATAAGGAACAAATGTAAAAAGCTGCTGCTTTTGAAATTCTTAACATTTATACTTCCACACTGAAATCTCTGCAGAAACAGCTATCGAAAGGTCATCTACGATACACATGTGAATACAGAGTTTCTGTGCACAAAGCCTTATTTTATAAAGATGTGTCGAGTTGAGTATCTCGAGATTAGAAAAAGGAAAAAAGAAAAATAATAGGTTGCCACCTACCCCAGCAGAAAGGAGTAACTGCCTGAGAGTTACCGAGGACCCAAAGAGCTTTGAGGAGGACTTAATCTAATGACATCTATCAAACTGACTCTGCAAACTATCTGAAGACTTCAACTACGCTCAGAGCTACCTCTAGTTCTCCAAAGATCTATTGTAGGGAGAAATGTTAAAATACCACACATTGTTTGTTTGTTTGGAAACTGGGTCATAAAATACTCTGTTGTACTGACAGTGAGCAAAGCGGAAAATTAGATCATAGAATCACAGAATGGTAGGGTTGGAAGGGACCTTTAGAGATCATCTAGTCCAACCCCTCTGAAGAAGTAGGTCCACCTAGATCAGGTCGCATAGGAACATGTCCAGGCAGGTCTTGAAGACCTGCAAGGAAGGAGACTCCACACTCTCCCTGACCAGTGTGTTCCACCTGAGATGTTGCCTGAGAACCTTCCCTAAGAGTATTCTGTATTTCGGCCAAAAATTATGGCATAAAAGTACCATCTCAACAACAGCAGCAGCGTTGTAACAGTCACCTACGCTAAGCACAGAGCCACTTTCACAATATGCAATAATACTGACAGGTGATTTATGCAGAGGCAGGATTAGCACTCTTGATATTTCAACTCCTTTTTAAGAAGCATACTTCAATGCCCTATGACCACTGTCATGCAAAACCTTTTTGTGAGTTGTTCCCATGATAAACCCCCTTAGTCTTCTTGAATCTTCCTCTCCGCCTTTCCCCAATTAATTTACTATTAGCATCTGCATCAGAGGTTACTGGGCAAATTTGGGTGAGATCAGAATATTTTTATGCCACATCAGCAGCACAGTGTGGCTGCAAACACTGTTTAATAAGCTCTAGAAAGATTATCTGCTTGAGATTAGTCCTGCAACAGCAGGCAGACTGGCAGTCTTCAGGATACCATGTTGGGAAAAGCAGCAGAACAAGACCAGCAAAAAAACTAGACCAAAACCTTATTCCACAAATCTTTATTTTCTCAGCATTTCAAGAGTATTTGGCTTTATCCATTAACATCAACCATTTTACTAATATGTCTTGCTCAACGCTTTGGAAATTCTTGATAATCAAATTGTGAATGTGCAATTCTGCTGGTCTTCCATTTTTAAGTGCTCCCTTTTACTTTGAGACCAGAATGCCCTACCCCCGAGGACTTTCTTCATAATTTTTTTCATGTTGAGACTTGTGATACAGATCTACTTATTTTCCTACAAAAACAATGCTTGTAAAGATACCTGGAAAACAAATGTCCCATGTATACTGTTTTGGAGTTGTGACCTTTTTTTCCATCTACCAGAATTCACTCTTCCAAATATATTCTCATATTGCCCTCAAATCTCACTTGAAGCTAAAGGTTTTCCTGCAATAAAGTGATATGAATAATGCATTTGCCAGATGCACTTTATTTTTCCACTGCCTTCCAAAGGACTGTAAAGGCAGTAGAAGCTCTTTGTGGAAGGGGCAAAGAGGTTTGTTTCTAATCTGAGCAGACAAAGTTCAAAGAGTATATATCTTGCAATTACCTTAAAGGTATCAAATTTTACAAAAGCACTCAGATATGTTTTTCATCTGAGAACTGAGAATAAACAGGATAAACTCCCTCAAAGATCCAAATACCTCTACAGCTACGTGATATAACTTGTTTCAACATTGTTCATCCTGCATAGCCTTTTCTACTAAAAGTAAAGGATGCTACTGTACTCAAGATTTGCTTTTAATTCTACTCTTAACACACACAAGCTCAAAAAAAAAAAGGCTTATTCAAGAGAATTTTGCATACTGGTTTATGTGTAGGTCTGCAGTTCTGCTAAGAAAAGATGGAAACGTGTCAAGGAGAATGTCAAAGGCTTGATGTCCCTCAAGAGCGCTCCTCTGCTTTTGGAATTTTCATCTGTACAGAACATCCGCTCCTCCCATGCTATTTTAGGACTGTTTTAAGCTTTGTTCAGGCACGTTCATCCTCTGATAACAGTACGAGAACTTATAAGTAGCTATCGTGAGACCAGACCACCTTTTGACCTGGTTAATAAATGACTACAAGTCTCTTTTCTAAGCAAGGAAAACAGTAGCAAGACCTGAGCAAAGCTAAGGCAGATCCCGCATCTCGTGCTCAGCTGCAAGAATTTACAGTTCTGCCTTAAGGAAGTGAGAGTTGAACAACACGCTTCTGTCAGTATTTGGACAGGGTCAGGATGATTTGCTCCCCAGTGTACAATCAGCCAGATGTATTTTGTTTGTCTAGCAGTAGGAAGGAGAAGTCCAAATTGGTAGGCTATCTGGAAACAAACATCATCCAGGAACTTGTAGTTTGTGTCTTGCTTATGTGCTCATTGCCAAACAAATCATCAAACCTGGAGTGAGGAAGGAACTCCACAGCTTAAGAAGGGCTAGGGAATCTGGTACCTTTCAGAGAACAGCACTCCCGATAGGAACGACTAGGAACAACACATATCACCTAACGGATTTCACATAATTATAGGCAATTTCAGTAACGATACTGTCTTTCTTGTTATGGCACATTGTACTAAGGACTTAAATACTTTGGTCTGAGTTTTATAAGTGCAGTATGCTCAGCAGAAGTGTGAAATGTCATCACCCGCTGTACTAGGAAGATGACACCAGAAAATACCTTGCAGCCCCTTTTGGCTTAGAAATGACGGCGGATTATGCAGGTGAAGAACTTGGCCCTATTAAAATCACAGCAAAACCTACACTTGGGCACAAGTCCATGCCCAAAATTCCACAGATACTGTCTTCCCAGGCAGAACCGAACCACAAAGATTTAGGAAATGAAAGACCACTACCTCTTTTGCAGATGCAATCTGGTAATTCAGAGGCCTGATGCACAAGAGGCTGTGAAAGCAAATGAGGACGGCAAGGCATGCTGTTCACGCGCAGCTGGCCATTTTGTCAAGTTTTCATCCCCTTTTCAAAGAGCTCAGTGCAAATTACGCTACTCCTAATTAAAAACTGGGTTTGATTACGGGAGCACAGAAACTGCAAACAAAAAACCTTTATACTCTGGGCAGTTTCGCACTTAAGAAACTTTAAAAGCCCTCGGTGTTTTGTTCTTTGTCGCTGTTTGGAGGGATGGCGACAGCGACGGGAGTCCGGGTGCTGTTTTGGGGCGGGGGGAGGCAGCCCTTTGTTCCTTTATTTAAACCAGCTTAAGTTCCAAGGCGAAGTTCGCAGTGGCACGCAGTCGCCGGGCTTCGCAGACGCGCTCGCGGCACGAGCACGGCCAAACCTCCAACTTCGCCCTCGCCAAGCGCTCCCTGCCTCGAGGCCCTTTTCAGATCTGCGCGCCCTCGACAGTCCGGCTTTGCCGGACTTCAGCCGCGCGGCCGGAGGCGACCAAAGGCGGCGCGAGGAGCAGGCGCGACCCAGCCCGCTCCAAAGCAAACCCGACTTCCGCGGCCGACCCAAAGGCACCGACCGAAGGGACGCCCCGACCTCCCCACAGCGGGGCGCGGCGCCGGGAGCGGGCGGCGGCCGCAGCGGGCTCCGACGGGTGCGGGGGCAGCCCCGAGCCTCAGCTCGCCGCCGCTCGCGGGGCCGAACGGGACGCCGCGAAAGGGACCCGAGAGCTTTAAAAGCCGAACTGGACGGTGGCCCCAAGCGCTGCCTGGGTGGGAAAAAAAAAAATCATAATAAAAAAAAATTAAAAACCCAAACCACCACAACAACAACAAAAAAACCCCCCTCAGGCGGGGAGAAACGGAGCTTTAAAGCCCGTTCTGCTGTCAGCCATTTTAGGAGCGTGAGCTGAGCCGGGCGGCGGAGCACACCGCCGCGCAGCCTTTCCCTGCCGGGCACATCTAAAGGATCACACCGTGCCCGCTGTGTTTCCCTCCCGCCGGCAGCACGTCGCTGCGGAGCCGAGCGGAGCGCAGCGCAGCACCCGCGGCCGTGCAGCCCAGCGCAGCCCAGTGCAGCCCAGCGCAACCCAGCGCAACCCAGCGCAGCCCAGCGCAGCCCAGTGCAGCCCAGCGCAGCCCAGCGCAGCCCAGCCCAGGCAGTCCCCGCCGCTCGGTTCCCCCGCCGCCCTCACCTTGGCGTCCGGCGGCAGGATCAGCACCTGGCTGTTCTCCTCCTCCTTCTTCACCGCTTCTTTCTGCGCCAACGCCGAGTTGAACGACACCTTCACCATGGCCGCTGCTCAACGAGCTGCGCGCAGGAGAAAGGAGGACGAGAAACCCGGACCGGCGGAGCTTCGAGAGCTGCCTCTTACCTCGACACACACACCCCCCCCCACCCCCTCCGCTACCACCTCGCCACGACTGCTGCCGCCCCCGTCCCCTTGTCAGGCGGCGGAGGCGTTAGGGGAGGCGGGGCGGGGAGAGGAGAGGAGCAGGCGGTGCCTGGCGGGGGGCGGCCGGGCCCCGGGCTCCGCCCCGCGCGGCACGGTGAGGTGCCGGACCCCGCGGGGCCCGCCCCTCTGCCTCTGCCCGCCTGTGCCCCTGGGGGCAATGGCTGCGGCGGGCTGGCTGCCCCTCAGCCCCGGGCACGGCTTCCCCGCCCGCGCCGTGCCCGGGCGCGCTGCTGGCGCTGCGAGGGGCCACAAGCCTCGTAGCCTGGCTCACCCGGTGCTGGGGCCGAATTTTCTTGGGTTGCCAGTTTACTGTTATAAGAAAGAAGGATGGTTATCAGGGTGTTAAAGTCAGCAAGAAAATGCCAAAAAAAACCAAACAAAAAAAAAATGCTATTTGAGCAGCATATTTGAGTCCGTCGGTTGTTAAGCCCCTCGGGAAGGTTACAAAGAGTACCAGGACAATGGAGGCGTGACTGCTCTCCTTCCTCTCGGACACAGTGGGTGTAAGAAGTCAAGCACGCCCGACACACCATCCTGAGTAGAGTCCTCTTTGGTAAAATTATGTGATGCACACAGTCATGTTGTGGGTTACAGTTACAGTCTGCTCCAAGAAGGATGTAGTTTTGGTGACTCAGCTGAGTGGAGTTGATTTCCTGGCAAAAGCTTGGCAGAGTAACGTTTCTGTCACTCTTGGTAAGATGCCTGGCAAGCACGAGGCTGTCCTTGAGCCCTGGTCTTTCTCCTAAGGGCGTTAGATGGAACCACGATTGAACTGCCCTTTATGCTATGGGCCTGGTCTTCTGGGGCCTTTAAAATTGTTGGCCTTTAAAATAGCTGACAGAAAAGTCACCTTAACACAGTTCATCCTATCATCCTAAAGTATCTTCAACTAAAGATCTATGGATAATTTCCGGATCTTTTTCTCTGATAAGGATATAAAATCCACAAAGCACACCATGAGGGTTTTACAGGATATTAAGATAAAAGACCTGATAGTACAGCTTGCACCCAAGACTGCAAATTGCACCAGGTATGCCAAGAATTCAGTCTAACTACCTTAAAATTCAACTGAGGTTAACTGAATCATTTGCAGGTATTTCACTGAAATGTAAAAAGTCATGGGTGCCAAGAAAGACAGAATACAGAGATTTCTCTAGGCGCTTTCTGACCATACTTGGTATGATCCTGGAGGTTTTGCTTTAGGAGGAACTTTCATTAAAAGCATTTTGAACATTCTACATTAAATCCTTAAAGTACTTCTATAAGGCTATCATAAGCTACAGTTTCCCAGGCTACTACTGTGGATGTATTATGTGTTTTTTTAACAAGTGGGACTTTTTTGTACCACTCCCAGATTGACAAAAGCACCAGGTGACACCTTTGCTCCCATTTCAATGGGAATCTGTGCAGCCACACTGTGTATTCAGGGCAACATTTATCATGCAAAGGCTGCAGTTCAGAGGTTGGCTTTGCTTTGTTCTCCTTGATGACGTCTTCAGATATTCCTCACAGAAAGATAGGTATGCAAAAGACAGTCAAGGCTAAGGCACAGCATTTTATTATCTGTGTCAAAGTATATCAAACTTTTTGTCTGGGCAGGACACACTCTTATCTTTCCAGATCAAATACACTGTCTGCTTCTTGAGTCATGTTTACAAACCATGGTGGCCTACCACCCTTATGGTGTTGCCACTTGTGACCTTTTGATTAGCAAGAATTTAGACTATTTGGGGTTCTTTCTATTAGAGAACAGAGTAAGAAGCACCAGGAGAACCTCTTGGCTTACATTCAGATTCTGCTTTTCTTCTATGTGCTGGCTTTGAGGCTGCAGTTTCACAGGCAGCTGAGCTTGATCAGATGGCTCTGTTCCTTTGAAAGGAAATCTTGCCCTTCATCTTCCCCACCAGTGCCTGTGCTGTATATGTAACTCGTGCATACCTGAGCTTTTCTGGGTTAGTTTTCTGATGGGCTGGTGAGTTGTGTCAGTTCCAAGAGATATAAGGACCAGCATCAGTGTAAACAGTGGGCCTGCGAGGCCAAGAACGAGGAGGAAGAAGAAAGTGGGATGGAGGGGGTGAGAGGAGAGGAAGGCATCACTCCTTCTGCATAGATACAAGTGTTAAATCATTCCATCACATCTCTCAAAATGACAGCCTCGGTTTTTCTCAGGCATGTGGGTGCATCTCAGCTTATATCTCACTCTCTCGTGTTTCTGCCCCTTTTGTCTCATGTACCTGTCTTCAGTTCCTTCAGTCCCCTGCCCCACCATTTATCATATCTAAGGACACCCCCAGCAATAGATGACCTATGCTGTTTAGATCTGTATGTTTGTGTTCTTGAGCATAGGCTTCCCATTGTTTCAGCTGACACTAAAAAGGAAGCATTTCATTGATTCCTTGGTCACCCTGAGTGGAAAATGGCTATTACATCCATCAGGACTGGGAGTTGCGCTCTCTCTTTCCAGTGCCTCTCTTGAAACACAGTGATGCTCCAAGCCATATCGCTGCTTGCTCATATACAGTTCAAAATCAGTCTCTCACACCAGGATCACAGTTTTCTAATGCCTGTACTAGACAATCTGCGGATTCAAACACATAAAACTGCGGGGGGTTTAAATAATTGTGTTGTCTTCCAACAAAGGGCCCTATTTTGAGGCAAGGAGAAGGTAATTGTTTTTAAAGTTTCTTTTATAAAGCATTTAAAGTACCATATGGTGTCACAGTGGTTTTTTTAATTATTTCTTCTACTCCTCGTTTCTTGTTAACTGTCTGACATTTTGATATGGTGTCATATATCATAGATACACTTTTCCTTCAACCACTCTTCTCACTATTCTCTCTCTATCTCTCTCTGTGTATAACATTCTCATTTCTGGGGGAGGGGCACAAAAGTTGTTTCTGTGACAGAGATTTCTTCAGCTTGCTTTCTTAGCTAGAGGTTGAAATCCATTTACACTGTTTCAAGGCTTTTCACACCACGACTGGTTTTTCCTCTCCACCCTCTTCTGCCTTCCACCCTTCTTCTCCACACAGCCCCCTCAGCTCCACCTGAGAGAAGTCTTATCTACCAGATTCCTACCCATGTGGCCCACGAAAAACTTGCCGTCATACTGTCCCTTTTGCATGATCCCTGAATTGATTCGCAATATTTGTGCTAAAAGTAGACTTACATAGGTTAGCACACAGGTAAAACTAGTAGTTTTACTTGTATAATTCCAGTGACAAAACTCTGTACTGGGAAAGCCATTTTATCAGCAAAAGCAATTTGCTTTTTTTTTGCCCTTGCTTCATGTGTTGATTTGGGATTCTTTTTTTTTGTTTTCCAGATTGTTTGTTTTGGGTAAATGGAGGAATATGGCCATGCTAGCATTTGGTTTTGGCTTTGTCCTGAGTTAAATCTGCTACCACTTTCAAATGTATGTTTCCTGTAATAAAACAAAAGGAACAATGCAAATTCCCTGAAGGGAAAAGATGGCCCTTAGTAGTGTAGATAGGATAAGAAAGAAAACATATCCAAAGGTGTATGAGTCTGTTTATCAAAGTATATTCTTCATAATATCCCAGAGCCTGCTGAAGTCAGCAAACCAAATGGTACCTAAATCCACCATTGGTACCAATGGTACCATTCTCTAGCCTTCATATGGTTGAGATTGCAGACTGTTGGTGTTCTCACATATTTTGGGACACAATACCTTCCCTCCCCTTTTTTCTTTTGGCCCATGGGCAGTATTATAATCTAACTCTTTAAAATAACATAATTTTCACAATTTGTCTAAAATGTAGCCACTACCACAAAGCATGAAATAAGCTTGACAAATGTATTTTGACTTGGCTTGTGCCTCCTGGCACCTCAGCCATCCCTGCTGTGGATAAAGCCTATTACAGTGTCTGAGTGTCACCACAGCAATGAATTATGCCATAAATCAGCAAGCTGCTTTGCATGGCTGACTTCTGCACCCACGTGGAACCCTGGGGTCCACAAAGACACAGCACCATGCCTGCCCGGGTCTGTAGTTTGTCTGGTGGGAAATTACCATATGGAATATGCAGAAATGTACCTGCCTGTATAGTACCCAGTTACATGCTCTTAATTTCAAAGATCTGCCACAGGAGCCAGATCCTCTTTCGTTGTGAAGCCCATGGAAGGACTCTCATGCTTGTCTTTTAAAGCTGATCTTGTGCTCAGGTTCAATACAAATGTTTTTACTTCAGTTCTAACTGGGTGTCATCTATTAAGAGCCAGACTGCAAGAAGGGAACTTTTATATTAATTTATCAGTATTCTATTTGCTCATTAAGCATCAATGATTTGGCCAGTACTGTGAAGAAGACTCACATTAAAGACTATTGCTGCCCCAGGGATTTTATAATCAAAATCAGATACAGAAAGAAAAAACCTCAGGGAGGATAAGGACATGGAATAACTTTGAAGGCTCACTCTCCTTTCCCTTAAGCTCTTTTCCTTCTCTCATTTCCCTTCACAGAAGTAAAAAAAGAAAAACAAACATGTGCAAGCTTTTGTCTTCTAGCATCTTAGCAGCTGCTGCCTTCTCCTCACCAGTCCAAAAAAAAAAGCCTTTCCCCTTTTTTATACAGTAAATACACGCTGCAAATATCTTTTGTCTTTCAGGCTTCATTGAGCTGATACTATCACTCCTTTTTGTTTTCATAGAATCATAGAATGGCAGGGTTGGAAGGGACCTCTAGAGATCATCAAGTCCAACCCCCCTGCAGAAGCAGGTTCACCTAGATCAGGTCACACAGGAACGTGTCCAGGCGGGTCTTGAAGACCTCCAAGGAAGGAGACTCCACAACCCCCCTGGGCAGCCTGTGCCAGGGCTCCCTCACCTGAACAGTAAAATAGCTTTTTCTTATATTTAAGTGGAACTTTTTGTATTCCAGCTTAATCCCATTACCCCTTGTCCTATTGCTAGCTACGATAGAGAAAAAGGATGTCCCAGCCTCCTGACACCCACCATTTAGATATTTGTAAATATTAATAAGATCCCCCCTCAGTCTCCTCTTCTCTAGACTAAACAGCCCCAGTTCCCGCAGCCTTTCCTCATATGAAAGATGTTCCAGTCCCCTGATCATCTTGGTTTTTGTCCATTAGTACCCAAGACTGCCAGAACTATTGGGTACAGGTGGTTAATTTACCCCAGGACACCTGCTTTAGGAGGTTAAAGATGAATTCAGCTCGCTGTGTTACAATATATCCTATCACCGACTGGGAGTCTCAAATTTCTGTTAAGGCCTCAGGAGTTCTTTGGATCTGTCCTTTTGTCTCCGTTTCTGACATATCAAATACAAACTTCCTCCCTTCCCTGGGTGACGCGTGGCCCTGTCCATATTGGTCATTACATCTTATGGCAAATCCTACAGATCATTACTGGTACAAACCTTCTTTTCTGTGGGCCTAGGTCACCCACATGTGGAAAGAGCTGTCCTATTCATCAAAAACTACCATATTGCTAAAGTCATGTGTGTTTGTAGCCCAACAGAAGAGGCACATCTGTGGCAGCCAGATCACCACAGATTTGTAAAGTTGCCCTTATCGGATACTTCCCAGATGGATCATTAGAATCTCACACATTTGCACTTAATGCTACAGCATTGTTCTTCCTCAAGGCACGTGGTGCCTATACAGAGGAGACTAGTTGCTCACCTCACTAGTCCAAACCATCTTACCATTGCTCTGCACCCTTGTTTTCACCCCTTTTCTGCCCATTGGCCGTGCATCACTGCATTCCCATGGCTCTTCTGGACCTGCAACTGTCTTTTCCTAGACCTTGTATAAGTGTAAGCATGTGCTGGGTGCTTTTTGACAGGAGCAGAGCTAAAAAGCCCAGAGGCCCCAGGGCTCTTTTGTGGTACAAACCATTCAGATAGCAGCCTTGCTGTTGTTTTAGGGGTTTGAAGCAAAATGGGGTGGAATATCAGTGGTATGGGATTGGAAAAAAATCCCATTTAACAAATGGGAGAGGAGAGGAGAGGAGAGGAGA